>VWYP01004192.1:116640-161130 GCA_013400435.1 Pycnonotus jocosus | reverse complement strand
TCAATTTAAAAAAAAAAAAAAAAAAAAAGTGAATTATTAGAAACAGAATTGGTGAATTTTTCTTGATGCATTAACTTCTTGCTAATGCTTTGATCAAAGAAATGAGAAGACAAGAGCAACAGTCTTTGGCTTGCAAGGAAAAAAACATACACAAAACAAAACCAGAAAAAAACAGCCAAACAAAAAACCACCACAAACACAGACACCAATTTGCTTTTCTTTTTCTGGGTAGTATGCTAGAAGGTAGACAACTTTTGACTCTCCTTTTGGGGGAAATGCTGCTGTCCCAACCTGTCAGATGCAAACCTCCTGCAGCTGCATGTCCCCACGTCCAGCCAGTAGCAAGATTGAATCCTCATCCTGGCCTGTGGGTGAGGCCCCACATCTGAGGGCTCTGTGCCATTAAGGTGACCTTAGAGCACCCAGAGCCCTGACTCCTGCCTGGTGGCATCAGCCCCTCACAGCTATATGGGGTAATGCCACTCAGATGTCCTTCATAGTGGGGTGTCTGCATTTTGAAAAAATTAGATCTCCAATGAGCATAGGTTTGCCTGCAAAGCTGCTCTACATCTGTTGCAACACTTAAAATACTTGGACCCTTGTCTAATGCAGAATCTTCTCCAAATCTTGGCTGGATTTGGAACCTTCTGAAGGCAATTAGTCAGATTTATAAATGGGAGGTGATCCAGGTTTCATCTCTGAAGGTGCCTGTGGGGTTTATGCTGTCAAATAAATGCAAGAGTTTTTTCTTCCCTTTGTTAGCTTTTTCCTTCTTCTACCATTTCAGTCACAGTTCTTTAGTTTGCATTCAGTACTTGTAACAGCATAGTATGATGTGCATAGGTTCTCTGTTACTGTTCCCTTTTATAATCATCCACATCTATTAACTGGGAAGCTGGAGCGCTCAGCAAGCATTTATTGAAGTGATTAACTAAGTTGTATTTTATAGTATTTGAAATACTTTGTTATTGATTTACTGAAATAAAACTGTATGCTCACTGTGAATATGTGCACATGGCTTACTATATTATTGTTTTTCCAGCTTTATTCAACAGAATACTAAGTATTTTTTATAAAAAGAAAATCAGAAAATGTGATTGATATGCTTGAGCAGGATCATTCCTAGTTTTAGATTTGCCTATGCCTGGCCTTGCTACTGGCTGTTAAATAGTTTTGAGCAATTTATTTAATCTTTATCTAAAGAGTGCTGCAGCACCGTTCGTGTGGGTGCCCCTTCCCACATCTGCTGATGCCTGTTACAGTCCAGCCTATCACAATCCCAGTTTGGTTTCTGTGTTTATCTCATTCCAAACATGCAAAGTATACTTCCCAGAAAAGATCAATTTCTTTATGGTTGTGGGATGGGCTTTACAAGGACAGTTTCTCGATCCAAATGTCATCTTCTCAAGGACATGTAGAAGGCAGACTTGGTATTGGTCTCTTGCTGAGATGTCCTCCCTGCTCATGGACCTCAGGACTGCATGTGGCAGTGTGAGGAAGGGGCCCTTGCGGTCTTCTGCCCCTCCAAAAGCCTCTGCAGAATCACAGACCCTTCCAAGAATTCATACTGTAAAAGATTTCTGGATGTCAACTGGTCCAGCCTCTTGCCCAAGGCAGGACCAATTTAGGTCAGATTGCTTATCTTTGGAGCATCTCCAAAGAAAGAATTTTTGAAGTCATTAGCCCCACTACCTGCTGCATTTGCTCACTCTCACACATAGAGAAGAGCAATTCTGGACCAGGTTCTTGCAATTAATTCTGAAACACACAGGTCCTTACAAAGCTGAGACTGCTGAGATTTCACACAGTGGATACATAGGAATAAAATTTGAGGCCTGACCACCTTCAGATTTCATGCCATGAAGGAGATAAGGAGATGTATTCTGTACTGACCTCCCTGAAGGAAAAACAGGGAGCTTTATTTGACTCTTCCTTACCATGTTGTGTCTGTACTACCTGACCTGCAAACTGCTAGGCACAATCTGACTATTGCATCCTTTTCTGACTGCATTTCTTCATGAAAAGGCCTTGTCTCAAAGCAATCATATGTATGTTTTGAATGTGCACTCTTGTGATTTTACAGAACTCCTTTTTCTGAGTCAAGGAAAGAGAACAGTTTCTCTCCAGGGTAAGCCTGGACAGAAGAAGAAGGAAGATGCAATGTCTTCTAATGCTCTTTAAAATGTCCTCTGTCCTATGCAAAGAAAACCCATAGCTGGCTATTACTTATTTCAAGATTAATTCCAACTCTTAACATTTAGTTTGGGTTTTGGTTTTTTTCTTATATTAAATCTTTGTCTGACTGGAGTATGACAGCAAAAAGGTACAGGGATATTGTTAACAGTTTAATCAGCATATTTATTGATGATAATGAGTATATTCAACAACATCAATCTCTTTGAAATTATTTTTTCAATTCTTACAAAAAATTACAAGAAGATTTCTGCTCATATATAAAGAATACAAAGATTGCTACTGAATTAAGAAACAATTTTTCCTTTTTTCCTTTTTAGGTTTGTTCTGGAAATTCAGAAAGTCTAGATCCTGAAAGTATATCAAGCCACTGAGAAGTGACAGAATATATGGACATTATAAAACTATAGCTATAAGGATTTTGCTTCTGTAGATCCTCAGGACAATCTAGTCTGTAAGAATCACCTTTGTTTTATGTCAAGCACCAGTGATATTATTACTGTATTTCTTGACTGAATGACCCAGACTCAGAAATTTTTCTTATCACAAAGATCTCAAAGATCAAATAACTAATACACAGTATACATGGGGTGAATGCACATCTATGATTTTTAAATATGATCAACCTATTTTAATTCTTAGTTACATAATATAATATATGACTATTGTAATAAATTGTGCATTGAGTTATACATAGGTATAGTGACTACATTATACAAGGCTAACACATTGTATTGAGCAAATGAATAAAACTGCTCTACTCTGTGCACTGCTGACATATTTAGTACAGCTGCACATGTGGTGTTTATTCAGACGAGCCAGTAAATTCCTATATCCTTAATATTCATATCAAGAAAATGTGAGGCATTAGCTGTAGTGAAAGAAACCTTCTGTTTATCTGCAGGCAAGCAACTCTCACGCACTGCTTTGCTCCTGTGCCTCAAAGTGGTCTTGGGGAGAACAGATTGTAATAGGAGTGCATCCATCTGCTGTAACCTGTTTGATTTTTCAGAGATCTTTCCTTTTTCTGTAATGGACTGCACACTGCCACAAAGACCTGGGAAGCTGGGACCAGACACACTTTTCAAAAATCTGTTTTTTCCAACTATTTACAGATTTACTGGACAGGAAGAAATGACCCATAGTTTTGATTTGGTTTTTTTTTTCTCATTTTACTGTGTTTATTAGATTTGTAAATATGCAGTGCAAGATGAAGTACTAGCTTGGAAGAATCTGCTTAAATTGGCACAGTTTTTGTGTTGTTTTCTTCATTTTGTCTCATGTGTGGGCAGAGTTTTGGGCATGATGGGGTTCTTGTGGTGTTCAAAACTGGTCAAAAAAAAAAAGAAAGCAAATGGTCTGCCCTTCCTTCTCCTGCTGCCCCTGGCTGTACATCCATGCAAATTCTCACTAACCCTGGTTCTCAACTTTCATGCTGTAAGCCAAATGTTCTTACTTGCACAGCAGAAATTAACAGAATAACTCTTTGCCAGTTTAGTAAGCTCACAGAAGAGTAATGTGTGTTATAATTAATGAAAGACCATGAACTGATTTGTACTCATGGAAAACTCCATTTCTAGGCTTTGGCTTTCACCTAGGCTTTGACTTCAGAGCAATTGAAACCAAATTTAGTGCTGACTGTCATAGTCTTGCCTATCTGCTGCCCCTGGCTGAGAATTACTGTCCTTACCTTCCGCCTGACTCTGGTCTTGCTTTGAGTTGCCTAAGTCTTTGAGAAACTACACATTGAAATTTTCCTATTGGCCTATTCCTAAATCTCAGTGGGGAAATTAAAATAAGTATGGAAAGAAAATTTTGGGAAGCAATAGGCAGAAACCGTGTGCCAGCTTGGTTTTCTCAGGATTCTGGCCCTATATGTGCTCATTAAATTCAATGAAAATTTTTGCTATTACTTTCCTTAATCAAAAATAAAAGGTTCACTAAAAGCACACAACCACTTTTTTTTTTTTTTTTTCCCTGTGGAAAGCACATGAATCCCCTGCAAGTGATTCTTCTGCCAGCACAGAATTTATTTAGAAGGCCTTGTAAAGTTAATTTAACATCTTCCCTTATTTTAATCAAATGAGAAGTTTACCAGGGTTCTGAATACCTGCTTCTGAGGCATGAAACAGGTGTTTCATACAGTCTGTGTATTATTTCTGTGTAATAGGTGAAAAAACGAGGTGTCACTGGAGCCATGGTCTCTTCCACAGCCACTCTGTGCACAAGAGAGAAGTCACTGAGGCCACCTGTGCCTCTCACTGATGACAGTCAGCAGTGTCCCTAGTCCTGACCCTAGTATTTTCCTTTTGCTTTCATAGTGCTTTCACACAGGGAAATAACAAGGCAACTGTATGTGAAGATCTTACTTTATCTAGAAAATTTTTGCTCACTAGTCTCAGTCAATGTAAAATGGTGTTGATTGTTTGAATCAAAACTTTCAATGAGATGAGAGTCACAGCCAAAGGATATCAGATTGCAGAATAAGCAATGCAAAGTTTATTTTCAGTACAGTTAGAACTGCCCAAAATCCTGTATTGTGAATATATTTGGGGGAATACTCTTCTGCTGACAGGAAATTAGGCTGAAGAGTACTCCTACTTTCGTTGATACTTTAGGCATCAGAATATAAGTGTAAAAAAAACCCAAAACTGATCCAGATTTATTACTTTGGAACTCTCCCAGCTAAGAAAGAATATAGATTTTCATTCCATCAATTAATTACCGGTACATTTTCTATGTTACTATTAAAGTGACAAAATTTTTTTTCAGATTCAGTTTTTGGAAGGTGCCATGGGGTTTTGGGTAGAGCAGATTTTCTAAGTTTTTGTGTCATCCTTTGCTTTCCAGATCAGAAATGGTAAATTTTCAAAATTAAACAAGAATGAGTTTCTGGTTGTTGCAGCACAAGTTTCATGAGAGCTAAGGAATTGTTTAGAAATCTGAATTCTTCTTAAAAACAACAATAACTACAAAACAAAACTAAAAACCAGCCCAACCTTCCCCCTGGAAAAAAACCCCAAACCAAACCAAAAACAAAAGAAAAAAACCCCAACAAACCAACCAACCAACTGAACAAAACCACACATACACAAAAAAAGTACTGAAGTACTGACAGTGTTTTCTATATCATGGAGAGCATCATCCATCCCTCTCAGGACATCCTGTTAGTGTTGAGGGACAAAGAATGTAGAAACATATAAATATTGGAATGACAAATCAGTCTTACTTTAGAGAAGCATTCTCATTAGTTCCACACAAGAAGTTTGTTAAAATTATTTTTCCTAAAATGCTAAACATCTTTATGTAGGAACTCCTAGACCTGTTTAAGTCTGGTTTATATTCGACAATGTAATGAACTTGCAACTGAGACAGCCGCAACCACACTTTTAAAACATTTTAGTTTGAGTGACTGCAGGCACTGCTTATGCTACATTCAAACTATGTGTCGGTGCAGGAATCCTGGACCAGACACCATCTACAAAGGAAGCTGCATTTTTGGCACAGCCATGTAATGCCTCCACCAGCCTCCATCTCAGACTTTCAGCCTTTGATTCCTGTCAACCGTTCCTTATGAAATGTGCTTTAAGCTGGAGTGGAGGAAGTCACTGTCCAACAGCTGTGTGGGACTCATTATTTGGATTGATAAAGGGAAGAACTAAAGGTGGAGGTGGGTGGGACAATCACAACAGTTTGGGGAGGAACAATCATGGGAAGATAGCTGGATAAGAGAGAAAAAAGGGACTGGTCATGTGTAAGCAGATGTCTAGTCTGTCTGTTTTCCTGGGCATGCCTTTCCCCTGGTTAGTGGAGTCAATCTGTGTGGATGAGAGTGTCTGGAGGTTTGGGTGACAGGAAATGGACTGGAGACTGTTAAGTCTGAGCTGGATGCTGGAGAGATCAGAGGGTGTGTGAGTTGGCTCCTGGAGTGAGCAGAAGGTGGGGCTGGGAATTGGTTGTTGGCAGGGCCTCAGGACTGGACCAGCTGTCGGAGAGAATTGCTTGCATGTGTGTGTCCCTGTGCGAGAGGCAGCTGAAAGACCAGAGGATGAAGGGGACAGCAGCTGGACAGGCTGCATATTAGGGTGGGCTTGCATCCTAATCAGTCCCAGGAAGGAACAGGATGGTGCTCTTTGGGAGTGCTTTGTGTTCTGTCCTGTGTGGCCAGGCAGGTGTAGTCCAATATCCTGTATTTTTGTGTGCCTCTGGGGAATACTTGCTCAGCCTCACCACAGGCAGAAATGGACCTGGGGAAATGGCTCTTCTGGATCTCTCTTGGGCTACTTGATTTGGCAACCCCTGAAGGATATTCATTGTGTTAAACTCCCAGACCGGTCACACTATGAAGTGATTTCTTTCTCAGTCACTTTTAAAGGAATAGATAGAAGTCTGGGATTCAGGACTGCAGTTAGTATTCTCAAGAAAAAAAAATGGTGATATAAAGATTGCTTAATGTAAAATGTTTTCAGTTTAGAGTTTAATAAAATCAAGGTTTGATTAAACTATTTTTAACATAAGGAGAATTAGTGATTCCTAACTGTGTTTTTCTCCACCTGAATTTCCCCAAAATAGACATTTCCCTAAAATATCCTAGCATACACGTCTTTAAAATTCTTTGACACATTTTCAGCTAGTGCTAATGGAGATAGGATTGTGATAAAATAGCACAGGTTTTCTGGAGTCTAGGTAGTAACAGGGATAGGAGCACAGATAGCTACACCTGCAGCCCAGAGACTGAAACCCCCTGATCTTTGATAGAGCTCCTGGTACAGTGAGAGTGAAGGTCCCTAATGAGGCTCTTAGAACAATTAATGCCTATTGGTTCACTCAAGGCTTTGATCATCTGTAATGTTTTTGAATCAAAGCAAAGGGAATGTTTGCAATTAAAAGGACAATTTGAATGCTAAAGAACTTGGCAGTACTGCCTTCTCCTCCACATTCACATTATCAGAAGCTGCATACTCATGTTATGAGTAAAAATCATTTATCTGAGAACCTAATGCTTTAGATTATTGAAAAAAATTCTGAGAAAGCACATTTATATATATTTGTTACTAAGTGTAAACCTTCTCCGTGTCATTTCTACCACTCCATCTCTCTAATTTTCTTATGTAATTATTTGGTTTATTTTAACTTAATAAATTACTCATTACCACTATCATCTCCACTGTCAGAAATGATAAAACAAAACCAGAAATCATTGTTTGTACTTAAATCACTTAAATATTGCATTTACTTTTACATAATGTTACTATTTTCTTGTAGTTCTTTCATGTGTTTAGCTTGATTTGTCACCATTTTGGGTTTTCACTGTCACATGAAAGGAATGAGCAATTTAAGGGCAGACTAACAAAGGGACAATAAATCCCTGAGAAAATGTTACTGAGGAGAGGAAGTTCATCTAACAACAGCTGCCAAGAATGAGGCAAATGAACATCTGCATTGGATTACACTGCTTCAGGAAAGCTAAAATGAGTCTGTGCTAAAATAACCTTCTGTTAATCTTACTTGGTTTTTCCATTTCTCCTTTGTTTATGCTTTCTTGGAGCCAAGAAAACACAAGTTCCTCTATCAGTGCAAACAAGTGCTTGTAGAATCCCTTTTTAATATATGGTAACATCATGGCTGGTTACAAAAATGAAACAATACAAATCTTCAGGTGTTTTTTGACAAGTCACCTCTGTAAACACAAGCTTTGCTTGAAAGACCCCTTTGCTCCGCAGCAGCAGCTGCTCCAGCCAGGAATCAACTGATTCAGTGCCCTCTCTCCTGCTGTTTGTGGCACTTCTAAAGGAAAGAAAGAAAATTCCTCAGCAATAGAGCAGAAGCTCTGTGACCAAAACAAAGCCTTGATCAGTGTAAGGGCTTCATAAACCTGCATAGGCTCCCTGTCAACTTCATATTGATCGCACTTTACTAAATGCACTGTTTTAAATTAAAAAATTAGATTTTCCTGCCATTTGCATGTTCACCTGTGTGCCAAAAATCCAACCCAGGTTTTTTTCTTTACTGGTTTGTTACCAGCTATCAAAATTGTCCCAAAGTAAATTCTTAACTACTCTTGTAAGTTCCCACTTCTAGTCCGGGCAGTTCCCTTACTGCTTTCATTGCCTTTGCAGGTGTATCTGGTTAATACACACTGCTCCATTTTTTTGGGGCAATACTCAAGAAAACGTAGAAGCTGGGCACAGAGAACAGAAGAATGAAAGTCTGGAAAACTAGCAGTTTGTGGTTGTTAAGTAATTCTTCTGGTTTTGTTGTTTGTTTTGTTCTCTTCCAAGATGCAGAATTACAAATAACTGCCATGCTTCATTTTTGGAAAATTCAAAATCTAAGACGCACTTCTCCCTGTTTCTTTTACAACTATTATTCAGAAAATTATCTTCAGCTCTTTTTAAAAAAATATATCTTGCTTGGGTTTTTTGAGTGATTTTTACATATATCACCATTTCAACTGTTGTTTCTTTTTTAAAAGGTTGAGATTACCTTCAGTCTTCGAAGAGAAAAAGAAATCTCTCTTCTCTCTTCCTCTATTGCTGCACAGTGCAGTATCTCATGCATGATCCTGACTGATGTAAAAGTAATGTGTGCAAAAATATATTTTTCTCTTTGACTTCCTCTTTTCAAAGCATACAGTTAGAAGGCTTTTCCTTTCCTTTTGTTGGTGTTTTTGTGTAACCAACCCACCAAAGAAGTGGGTTTACATAGTCATTGAGGAATATCAGGGGTTTGTGGCTGCTCCAACTGGGCAAAGCAGTAGAAGAAAACCCTGAAACCCAAGTAGAAGGTCTACACATACCCTTCAGGGATGGTAAAAATAGAAGTGTTGTCAACTATTTTGACTAGGCAACAATATGAATAGGTTAGCTTATCCTTACAGGCAAGGAATAAATGTTTGATGTCTTGAGGAGTGACTGGCACCATTAATACATTGACAGCTAATTTATACCAGAGTAGGAGGTATCACAGTGGGGCAGAAGGACCACATTGCTGGGTGTATCTCAGGCCTGTTTCAGGTGTTCTGTTAATTTAGTCCTATCACATAAACACAGCAGAAACTTGAAGCATGTTAATTAATTTAGAACTGATTAAAAGAAAACAATAAAAGGGATTGATAAGGACTTTTTGCCCCATTTGGGAGCTGACTAGACTTCTAGATGGGCTTGAGGGATGTGCTATGTGTGTGCTACAGAGAAGTGCATGTTGGTGCACTCAGCATTCATAATACTGGTTCATGTCCTTAAATTATTTATATTTGTTCAGCTTTGTCTAATTAACTACTACTATTTCTGACCCAGGTTGTCCTCCCTATGTTCTGTTACCCAGAAAGCTTAAATAATTCTACAAGGTCTGATAAAAAAAGTGGTTGAAAGGAATGAAGTGGGATAAAAACTGGGCTTACAGCTTGTGAGAACATGGAGAGATGGGCAGGGACTGGGAGCTGAAAGAAAAACATGCTTATAATGAGGTGACACAGTGATGGAGTGGGAAATATGGGTAAGACTCAGGACTGTGGGAGATTAGTACATGCTTGTCTTCTCTGCTCAGTGGTTTCTGAAGCAATGAGGTGCGAACACAGGCGATTCACAATAAAGTTACTGTTCATGTAATTGGTGTTCAGGCATTACAAGACTCTCTCTTAGCTAGGGTTAAAACACAGGTGAGTGAGTTAGCACATCCTAATTTGTGTGTTAAGCAAGGGAGAAAATAATGATAAAGTGTTTTGTAGATAAAAGCCATCATAAGAAGAACCAAAAAGCCAGAGAATATTGGCACAGCATTAATTAATTTACTACCGCTAAGCAATTTTTTAGAGTTTATTATTTAGGAAGCAAACAATGCATCTGGCAAAAAGAATTTGTATCCTCAAAATGCAAACTAATCTTTTACAGTTGTTTGGTTTTAACCCATGAACAAAATAAAGCTCATAGCATCTCAGCAGCAAAGGGAGAAAAAAGAAAATGAACTTCTAAGCTGATTCAGTAATAACAACCATAGAAATTAGCAGGAGTCTTGATTTAGACCTCCATGGCTAACGTCAGCCAAAATTAAAAGAGTAGAGCTGTCAAACATGGAAATTTCCTATCTCCGTAGTTGTTCTCATGGCTTTTGCAGGAATGAGAGTCTCCATCCCGCTAGGCTAGTGCTCCTACTGTTATGAATGCAGCAGAACTGCACTCGGGTGTCTCTTGTGAACACAGGTAGGCCCATCAGTGCACCAATACTGCTCAGAGAGCTGCTGCAGCACAGCAGACCAGGCAGAAGGTGTTGCTGGGAAGCTGCATGTGCAGGATCTGAGTTGGTCAGTTAGAGGATAGATGATGCAAATCTCCAGGAAATCAGGAAACATACTCTGCATCTGTCTGAAGACATTAAGGTTAATGGATGTACTCTTATTTATCTGAATATGTGTTAGGGACTACATCATTTACCTGGCTAAAGCACGGAACTACTTTGGCACTGCTAATTTCCTCTTCTTAATCTGTGATTAAAACTTTGGACAATGAAATTTTGTTTCAAGAGATAGTAGGTGAAAATAACCTTTTAATTTTAAGTTTGGTGGTGATAGCTTAGAGTCTATTTTGACAAAGACTCTTAGGAGATATGAACATACCATTATATGGAGCACTGCACACGGATATAGCCAGGCTTCTCTGCTCCCTGGGCTCTTCCCAACCCTGTTGTTATCAGTGCTCTGCTGATGGGGACTTTAATGAGGACTACCTCTAGTCAAAAACCTCTGTGAATACTTCTAGCAGTGTTGAACAATCTGCTGCTGTGTCAGAAGTCACCTGCTTGTTTAATTTGTGGAAGAGACTATCTTTTTACTTTTGAGTAGTTTTGTGTAAAGCATCGTTGGGTGTGTTTGTGTGCCAAACACCTCTTCCTGAAACAGAAACAATGAAAAAAAAGTCAGACTAACAACATGATGAGAATCATGTTTTTGCTCAAAGCTAATTTTGCCCACATTATATTTTTTAAGATCTATAAATAGCTGCATTTTAAATTGTGGTAAAAGAATCATGCACATGTGTGGGTAATGTGCTTATTTCTGTCTCATAAGTGTGGGTGGTAGCTATCCTGTAACAGTCGCACACAGCATAAACACACTTTCTGTCCTACTGGCATGGTGTGTTTCCTTTTTGTGGTACCTAAATGCCCAGCTTTTCTCTCCTCTGCTCCCTTAATGAGCAATCTCAGTACCTGTGGGCAAGTTTCAGTCTTAACCTCTGCTGCCTTGTCTTGAACAGGCATTCCAGAAGTATCACACAAAAAGTGACCAGGAGAAGAAAAATCTCAATTAGTAATGGCAGGATTAGCAATATGGAAGGCAGAATTTACTGTATTTTGAGAAGAAAGGAAGAACACAAAATTTCATTAAAAAATCTACCACTTGGACTGCATTTTCCAAAAATACATGGATGAAGCAGAAACAGACATACTTGGATAAAAGAAAGAATTTACCTGCAAAATTTGATGCCATATTAAAGTGGTCATATACTGTCTGTAAAGTTTTTGGCAGACGAATATCTCAAATAACACTATTCTTGTAGAAAAACAATTCCATTCTCTAAAATGAAAAGTGAAACTTAAGACGTAAAAATTGACATTTCTATTTAAATTGTGCTTTGCTTTGAACATTTTTTAATGGCCCTTATGGACTTTCTTAACATCTTTTTAAAATCATTACCAATAGAATGATTTAAAGATTATTTGAAAATGTTTTGATATTTCTGCTTTTGAGTATAATTAGTTCTCCTAATGCTTACAAATTTCTTCAAATTTTAAGATAGTTGGATACCTTAATTTTCTCTAAGTAATAGAATGACAGCTGAGCTATTGGATGAAGGAGATTCAAAGGGAGAGGAGAAATGTTTTTCAAAGACCTTTGTGACACTACTATGCTGTGTTGGCAAATAAAACTACCTTCCTGTAACATGGAGCCTTGTCACTTTGAATGTGAAATTTTGTGTTCATCAGAAATATACTTTCTGTAAACAAATATCAATAGATTGTCCTGCCAGCAAATGTAGCCATCATTTTGAGAGCACCATACACAGTGGCCTTGACTGGAACTTTCCCACCGACAGCTGGTGAGAACTGCACCTGTCAAACTTCATGAGATCAGGAACTCCTGTTCTGATACTTCTATTATTTGGGCATTTCATCCCAATATGTGATGGGATATTTTCTGAATAGATCTTAGTTTTAATTTATAACTTAGTTACATTTAATATCTTATTTTCATCTTTTATATCCTGGATTTTGCTTACAATTTCTAAAATGTCCTAAAATCAAAGCAAATGTATATTAGGTTAGAGGAAGAAGAAGCAATCAGCACAAATACAGTATTCCCTCCAGTAAAGAACTCCAGATGTTAAGAACTTGCTCTAAGACTTTGTCCCCATTGTGAACACCAGAGTGAAACCACCAAGACTAGGATTCAGAGGGACAGTGAAAGGATGACCATAACATCAGAAAAGAGTTAGAAGCCAAGAAAATTGTGTGTGCTCAATTTTTAATGGTATTGTTGCAATTACTGCATCTTTTCCTGTATATTAGTACTTTAGCTACTTTATTTTACATTATTTCTCTGCAATAATTAGATAAAGACTAATGGTCATCCTTCAGTTAGACTGTTAAGGATTCCATTACATTAACATTCCCAAAAGCACACATGGTTGAGGGGGGACGGGATCTGGGAAGGAGTTGTTTCCTTCAGTTCCTTCATTCTCTTTGTGGCTCTTCTTAGACTTTCTCCATTATGGTCACATCACTTTTGCACTGGGGAGCCCAGAATTGGATATGGCACTCCATGGGTGACCTCACCAGAGCTGAGCAGAGGGGAAGGACAACGTCTGTCAACTTGCTGGCAGCAGGAATGCCCTGTAGCCATCCCACATCTCTGTGATTGCAACAAGATTGTAGCACTGCAGATGCACACAGATCTTCAATTCATCACGTTTATTCCCTGTGCTATGTACATGCATTTCAGAGAGGCATCCTAGAACCCTTAGAAACTCAAGGGCCTGGATTTTTCCAGTGATGTTGCTTTGCTTACAGGCAAATTCCAGAGGTGCCCCTATTTAAGTCGCATTTTCTGCTTTTGTGACAACATCACCCAATGCCTTTTGATAATCAGTCTTATCCACCCCACTCTCACAGGACTGCTAGCAATGATCCCTCCATTGTAATTCCTAGCTTGAATCCTTGAGAGTGCACTTGATCCCAATGTCCATGTCACTGACCCAGATGCTGAACAGCTCCAGTCCCAACACTGACCCCTGAGGAATGCTCCTTCTCACTGGTCTCCACCTGGACATTGAACCACTGACCACAGCTCTTCAAGTGTGATCATCCAGCCAGTTCCTCATCCACTGATCCATTTAGAGACATGGACGTATGCAGGACAGGGTCAGATGCTTTGCCCAAGTACAAGTAGATGACATCAGTTGCTCTTCACTTATCTTGTCCATGATATTGTGATGATTTGCAAAGCAGAAATTTGGGAAAAATTTCTAAAGGGATTAAAGAATTGTCATTTGCATCACCTTGTGGTTGTCTTAAAAAATGGGATTTTATTTTTCTGAAATCCTTACTTCATATAAACCCGTGGGAAAAGAGGTTTGTCCCAGTACAGAGGTTTGTCCCAGTGATCATCCAGCCAGTTCCTCATCCACTGATCCATTTAGAGACATGGACGTATGCAGGACAGGGTCAGATGCTTTGCCCAAGTACAAGTAGATGACATCAGTTGCTCTTCACTTATCTTGTCCATGATATTGTGATGATTTGCAAAGCAGAAATTTGGGAAAAATTTCTAAAGGGATTAAAGAATTGTCATTTGCATCACCTTGTGGTTGTCTTAAAAAATGGGATTTTATTTTTCTGAAATCCTTACTTCATATAAACCCGTGGGAAAAGAGGTTTGTCCCAGTACAGAAGAGCAGGCTTTTTACATGTTTATCTCAAGGCAGTGTATAAGGTAATCACTAAGGTGACTCATTGGGCCAAGCCCTGTGAGTACTTTTACAAGGAAAATATTTGAGTCAAGTTAGGTTGCACAGAAGGGGAGAGGGATTCTGGTGAAGGTTTTACTTTTTGCACCCAGTGACAGGCCATGTGCGCATGTGTGTGGAGGAGAAAATGTTTCTTCAGCTCAGCTGCACATGGAGACAGACAGCAAAACTGCTGCATATAATTCTTTCTGGGTTTATTCATATAAAAGGAATGTGTGACATTTAGTCTGAATGGAGCCTTTCAGTGCAATGCATGTACTTAACATGGTTAAGACTTGGGTTTTTTTTTTAATATGCTTTAAAACTATGTACCCTTCAGCTCATGATAAATTAATTTAGTATACTAATAGGATCAGTGTTGCCATGTACATGAGTTTAATTTACAAGCAGAACATCTATTCATGCTTGGTTTTGCAGTTGTCCCACATGCTCTATTGAATAATTTCAATTGCTTGTACAGTTTCTAAACACTGACTTAGTGTCTCATGCCAATACCATAAACTTCATCAGAAACAGTTCTGCCATTTCTCGAAATTATCCTTTTTGTGAGTCTGTCAAATAATTGGTTAATGGTTTCAATGGTTTTTTCATTTTAGAACACAAACTAAGAAATGGATAGGGGCATACTGACACTTGCAATTGTCACCAAAAGTACTGAAATATCCTTTTTCACAGCATAAAATGCTTGAAATATTAGAGTATTGCACAAGTCATGCTTTGCCCATAGGTTTCATGGATGCTTGCTTATAACAGAAGTATCACAGAGTTTTCTCTCTTCTTGTCATGCTGCCTAGCAAAAAAAAACCAAAAAAAAACTGAATCAGAATTTGTAGAGGAGAAATATATATGGCTAAAAATTTAATCTTGGTGTATTCACTACCTACTGTCAGGTAACCAACACATTCTTTTCCTTCTGCTTTCTAAGCGGCTTCCAGTCTTGTTAGCTTTGTCCTGACCTCTTTCCTAATTTGTTATCCCAGGCTTTTCACCCAATCTTACTCTCCTTTTCTTTCTGTATTATTCATCCACTTTCTTACCCACCAGTGTGCCCAACAGGCCTTGTCTCTTTCCTTTCAAAAATCATGTCCCAATGTAAGTATTGATGGGAGATTCCTTCCTTTCTATGATTTCTATTGAAACTTTCAGGTCCCTGATTCCTCTTTGCCTTCTTTGCCAATCAGCCCCAGCTATTGGAAAGATTTAACATTTTTTTCCAATGCTTTTTATAATACTGTGAGGGAGGGATAGAGTAGGCAGAAAATCAAATTAATTGAAATTAAGTACTAAAGAGCCAGAAATCCCAGAATTCTTTTGCTGTGTGACCTTAATTTGTACCCATCTGTAGGGCTTACTACAGCCCTGTCTTTGCGTACATAAATGTACACTCTTACTCATTCATAAGTGCATTTTAAAACATGCATTTATAGATTTTTTTTGTAAGGTGCTTTGTTTAAAGGAGAAAAATGCAGAAAAACAGATACTGAATCATCTGTTATGCTTCTGAAAGTGTATTACCAAACCACTGTGAAATTAGCTATTTAGCAGCTGATCATATTCAAAGCCAAAATGTAATTCAGAGTTTTCTGGATAAATTGATACACCTTGCAGTAATCCATCACCTAAATGAGTACTCAGAATGTTTGGCTTTTCAGGAAGCCAAGGCACAAGAAATGAGTCTGTGAGTGAACAACTGGTTAAAAGACAGGCAAAAATAGAGGAATTAAGGAATATGCAGGCAGCCCTTGTTGTAGAGATTTGTCACCACTGAAATTCTACAGATATTGTACTGCCTGCCTCATCATAGAACCACAGAGTGGTTTGGGTTGGAAGGGACCTTAAAGATCGTTGCAACCCCCTGCCATGGCCAGGAACAACTCTCTGGAGCTTTGTCCAACCTGGCCTTGAACATTTCCAGGGATGGCGCATCTGCAGCTTCTCTGGGCAACCTATTCCAGTGCCTCACTACTCTCACCCTTTTTTCACAGAAAGTAAAGACTTTCTAATATCTAAATGTATTCTCGTTCAGTGTGAAGCCATTCCTCCTTGTTCAATCATTAAATGCACTTGTAGCCTCTCCCCATCTTTCTTGTGGGATTAAGTGAGGGCAGGCATACGTGAGTGCTGTGCAGTGAAATTTGCAGAGGAGGGTTTTTTTAAATAAGGATGGGACAGATTGTAAAAAATTCCGAATGGATCTTCGAAGATGAAATAACTGGAGAATTAAATGGTAGACTACATTAATTCTACCATTTGTTATAAATTTGTTCAGATGGAGGAGAAATCCTGATTAAACATAAAAATACCCCTGAGGCATGAATTATTGAGCTTACAAGAGTTCTATGGAGATGTCATCTTGGCTGTAGTCAAGAAAGCACATCGGTTGTCTTCCTCACCATGGAAAGAACAGAGTACATTGCTATATCACTCAAGAAAGCTTGAGGTTACCTGCATCATGTGCAGTTATGATTCTCCTGACTCCACCAGAGATCAAAAATTATGTTCTAGAACACAGGAACTGTGAGAAAGACTAGAAAGATAACTAGAGGTGTGGAATGGCTGCAGTACAAGAAATAACCAAGTAAGTTCACACATAGTACAGAAAGAAAAGTGGAAAGGGTATGAAAAAGACACTTCTTAAGCCACAAAGAGCATGGAGAAAAAAGAGGCACTGATTTAGTGAACCCTGTTCAGTACAAGAACTCAGAGACATCAAAACACATCAGCAGGACCTAATCTGAAAACAAAGAAGCAGAGACTTTTTAATGAAATGCCTAACTTAGCCGTGGACCTCCTTGCCAGAGGGTATGGTAAATGCCAACTATTTGTACATGCTCAGGAGAAGTCTAAGCAAGAGATGAATCTTTTATTCTTTTCAAGTGTGGTTCTTAACTGATTCACTCAAGCCACTTGTCCAGACTGCTTCTCTAACACTAACTTTGCACAAGAATATCCCTATGAGCCTTATATCCTACAATTACAGAGGATAGAAATGTGCAGCTAATAAATTTGTATTGCAGTCAGCAGGAAAGATAAAAAAAAACAAAACAACACCTTGTGATGAGAAATATAACAACAGCCAGCCAGACCAACTTAGTGAATGGATAAAAAACTGCAACAGCAGAATTGTGGCCTGCCATTTGGAGTCTTAAGGAGTGTAATGAGTTGACAGAGCTAAGGGAAGTAAACAAATCTTCTGCCTGGAAAATGGAGATTTTTAACAAGAAGGAAAACTCCAGTTTAGTTGAAGGCAGCTGGACACAGTACTGAAGGAAAGCACAGATGTCCTAATTCAAAGGAATTCTGCTGTGTTTGAAAAAGATGAGATGAACATCAAGGTTAAAGCTGAGTGGATGTGTACAAATGTCACTGCCCTTGTGAGGAGTAAGATATACATGGATAGATGGATGCAGCAGACATGAAGAGCCTGTACTTCAGTAATTCTTGGGCCTACAAATGAGCACTAGAAACTCAAGAAATCCCAGTGAGGGGTGTAATAAACTGTTTGTATTTAGGGATTTCTCCACAGCCATCCACTCAAAACTAATGGACTGCAGAGGTCAAGAACATGCTCTGTCTTGTTTTCCTTTATCCTGTATTGAATAAAAATGTTGAGCATTGGCCAGATATCCATGTTGAAATATTCAGGACAAACTAAAGGCACTGTCAGTAGCATTTCATGTAGATCATCTGCATGAATAGTGTATTACTTCCTTCATTTCTATGGGTTTTCTAAAATCGGAGGAAAAATCCATCCATTAATTAAATCTTTGCTGTGTATACTGTAAAAATTCATTACAAGTTTTATAAATCTGGAACCTGCTTCTACATTTGTCTCTTAAGTATGTTAGTCTACTATAAGATACCAAAGCAGACATATGTTTTGGTCATATATGCTCAGTGAAAACTCCATTGCAACAGGAAGGATTATGCAGGTAAGCTGCCAACATTTTGTGGATAAAGAGACAGAAAGTTTCTTTTCTATCAAAGAAAGGAACTGAGTTAAAAAATAGTTTAACAGCTTAATGGCTCTTGGTAGCTATTGCTAAATATTAAACCTGAAAAAAAAAAAAAAAGGAAAAGTGATCCAGGCTGCATATAAATATGTTTTCCATGAATGCTTAAAAAACTCTATATTTTCTCTTAGGATAGCATATAGTGTGCAAGATAAAGGGATAAAATATGATTTGACCAAATGTTACAAACACTGTAACAAGCACTTCTTACAGTTACAAGCACTGTAAGAAGTGTGGCTGGTGGTAACAATGGAGAAATTTCAGGAAGAGAGAAAGCAAAGTGTTGGCAGCCTCAAGTAAAAAAGGTGAATGATTAAACCTTTTTTCTGCCCTGATATAGTACTATGGAACTGAAAAAGGGAGGGTTTTGGTCCTCTCAAGAAGATAAAACTGTGTGTGTTTATAATAAGACACTTGATTAAAAGATAATTTGATCAATTTTTCCTTGTCCTTATGGAGAAGGTGGATAGCAAATAATACTGGTCTGGGGCTGAGTTAAAAAATATATCTGGAGAGACCTGACCTGTCATGGTTTCTAACCAAAAAGGAGAGTCTGGAGTAGAATCAAGATTCTAGATTTTAAAGCCCTAACCTCTGTATTTCCTAATTTGACAAAATGTAAATAAATAAACTAGCAATCAAAAAACCCCAACAACAGCAACAACAAAAAGCCACTAAAATAACCCAGTAACAAACCTCCCCCAAAATAGCCAATTAACATCACCACCACTACCCCCAAATCCAAGCACTTTATTCAGAGTAAAAGGAATTGTTTCCTAATTTTGTTTCTTGATTGGGATTGTTCTTCCATTACTGCAAAAAACTTTACCCTGTCTGTCTTCCACTTCCCATTGTAGGTAAATACATTTTTAGTTTTGACTCTCCTAAGGTGATCTTCAGCACTTTTCAGCATAGATCTACCAAAAGCCCACTAGTCTCTTTCCATATGCAGTGCTTCCCAAGCTCTCTCCTGCCCCAGTCAAAAAGTGACAATTGAAGCCTTTGTTAAACCTCTCGTGACTTAAAAATTGTCTGATTAATTTCAAGCGTATCCTTGCAGAATTTCTTCCTTGGGCGAGTACTAGCTTTGAAGAACTACAAGTGGAAAAAAATGCTGTTCATTGAGTTGGGAGGGAGGGGCAAAATAACACTTTTAATGGAAACTATTAGAAATTACCAGCTACAGGATCCCCATAGCAGACACGTATATGTACAGCTGCTGAGATAGAGACACACTCTCAAACTACATGCAGGGTGCAAATCTCTGTAAATATGAGTATTAAACTCGCAGAGTTTGTCAGAGAAAAGGGTGTACTTCAAAACGTCTCTGTAGGTGGCAGAAAATCTGCAAGACAGTGCAGATGTGAATCCCAGGCATTTGTTGCCATTTTACTGCTGTTTTCTCCTGCTCGTGTCTTCAAACTTGCTTCTGATCAAGTTTGGCTAAAGTGACAGGAGGAACGTCCATTCCATATAAGAATTTGTATCACTGCCTGTGTAAGGCTGGATGGAAGCATTTTGGAGGTCATATTTTATTGGCTAAGTGGAGGTTGTGAGCAGTGGGAGCGGCGGGAGGGGAATCTGGAGGAGCTGTGCTACTGCCTGTCAGGGTACACAGCAGAAAAAGACCGGGCTGGGTAATGACAGCGCTGGGACGGTGGACAGCAGGAACGGGTGTCCATCCATAAATACTATAGGAAGTTTTCGGCAGTGGTCTGACAGGAAAGTCTACACGGAGTCAGATTTCAGAGCTGGAGCAGTGAATTGCAGTGAGTCACACGGAGAGCCTGAGTGCTGCCTTTGTTCCACTTGTGTCTGAACGTTGGAGGAGAAACAGCAGGCTCCAGTTTTTATTAACTTCTTATTTTCATAAGCATAAAACTCATGTGCACTGCACTTTTTCCTCACTTAAGTTCTTTCTACTGACTTTCAGAAAATGCTGTCATGGTAAGAACTCTTGCTTCTAAATTTTACTTTTTCTTTTTTTCCCCATGTGTTTCTGTGTTACACTCTTTGGTCTCATTCTTCCCCCACCCCCCTTTATTTTTTGGCTCATCTGCTCCAGGCACGCCTGGTGGACCTGGGAATTGTCGCTACTGCTCTTTGGCTTGTCAATTCATGCTGGTGCAGCAGCTCAGATCATAGAAGGTAAGGCTTCTCCAAATCATGTTTGTAAATTGAAAGTGTGAATTTTAAGATTTGCTTTCCTAATATGGAAAGAGAATCTACATTTCAGATCTTCATTTTCTCTGCTGTTCACTGTTCATCATTTCATATAGGAAAGCTGCTGTGAGTTAGGAACTTAAATTCCCATTCATTCTGGATGAGGGTAAATAAATACATTGGTTCTCCAGCTCTGAGGCAGCCTATCATGACTGCTTTCTCAATGTATCTTCAGAGTGTAATATTTAACAGAAAGTACTTTAAAGAAACTCAGAGTACTAAATGCTTTTACAATTAGGATAGATATATGTGTCACTGTGGGCATATCAAGAATGTGTCAGGCTTGGTGTGAGTGCAAAGACTCACACCAT
The DNA here is from genome assembly GCA_013400435.1 of Pycnonotus jocosus. Taxonomy (NCBI): domain Eukaryota; kingdom Metazoa; phylum Chordata; class Aves; order Passeriformes; family Pycnonotidae; genus Pycnonotus; species Pycnonotus jocosus. The sequence goes on along the minus strand of VWYP01004192.1, from coordinate 140,370 downwards.
GCAGAGAGATGTGATGCTTGTTCCAGTGCATAGAGCTTTCTCCTGGTAAGAGTCTGAAAAAATGGAGATTTTCTAATCTCTTGAGTTAAATGTTTAGTTTTACCAGTCCAGTTTTCATGGGCTTCCAGTGAAAAGTCTTTTTGTAATTTCAGATCATACGTTCTTGTAACAGAGCCAAATTCCTCAGCATCTCTGGAAGGCATAGCCTCACATTTAACTAGTGAGAGAGAACACTGATTTAAAGGTTCACATGTAATTTTGAGAAAAGTGAAAAAGCTTCACATATTATTTTGCCATTAGGAACAATGGTATTTACACCAAAAAACTTTTGCAACTTTCTTACAAAAATAATTGGAATTTGGTATGTAAATGACCTCAAGGTAAGATAAGAACCTTAGAAAGTACTGATGGGAAGTAGATACCACACGTGAAGAGTTTAATGTTACTCAGACTGGGTTTTGCTTTTTTAAGAGACACTGTCATAGATCACTGACACTTTGGCATCTAAAAGCCAAAGGCCCAGGTAGTTATTTCAGTAGGAGAAAAAGCCACAGATTAGTTATCACTAGAAGGTTCTATAGGTATAGATGAGAAATATGTAATGTTGTATATTGCATGTAATTAATTAAGGAAACAAACTGAAACCAGTTCTTAGAATTAAGAAATGTATATCTAAATAGTGACTGATACATAATATATTGCCTATCCACTGGAGGCAGATCTGTTGCACCAAGTGAAATGTTGAGCTGATGAATGACAGTGCATGAGAGAGGTCTGGACAGGAGAGAACCAAATTTTGGCGCACACAAGTTAATAAACAGAAGATTATTAGAGCTGCAAGTAAAGTGACAAAAACTGCAAATATTTATTTGACACACTACTTCCTTTGTTGCTGGATCTATGCTTGTTTCTATTACCAGAAGATCTGATTTTTAAAAATATCTTACCTGTGAAAGTCAAATCAGATGTCAGAAGTAGGAAAGATAATCCCTATTGTTTCTGGACAGCTTCTTCCAGTGCAGAATTTTACTGCTCCTGGAAGGTCTCCTAATCTTACCATGAATGAAGATCAAGTGGAGTTATGGAAGTGTCCTAAGATCACTGGAGACTTGGAGACTGCTCTGGGAATACGTTCCTTCATTATTGTCTTGGCCAAATATTCTCTACTCATTTGTTTGTTAATACAAAATTCCTGTTCTCAAAGGTTTACTGAATTTTTTCACATCTTATTTTTAAGTGCTTGACATTGGGGATAGTGAATGTTGGGGGTCTCATGCTTTCCATTACACAATGTATTTTCCTGATGCTTGGTTTAAATTATTTCATTTTCTGAAATCAGGTGTTGAACGCCAGAGACAGGAATAATATTCCTTTCCTTCTGGTGCTACAAATACATGACTAATATAAATTCTACCTATAACTGAAGAAAAGAGTTCCATACTTTAAATCTTTCAGTCTAACTATGGGAGAAATAACCCCATTTTCCTTTCTCGCAGTTCCTTTTAGCAGCAGAGGGCACAGAAATAAACTGTGTATTTAAGATGAAAATGTTTGGAGACAGAGTGATGAATTGGCCCTCTGGTATTCGCGCCTTTTACTGCTAAACCTATGCTTTATCCAATGTCCTTTTTGCCACTGTCTCCTTCTAGGTTACTGCTTTCCAGGATTCTCCAGCCCCATGAATAATACTGAACTGCTTTTCTGAGCCTAGTTCTCCTCTATCTACCCATAGCACAGATTCATATCTCTAAATTCCTTTGAGTGAAGGAGAAACTGTGAATGACTAAACGTGGTTTTAGAGGAACAGTGCAGGCGCCTTCTGCTGTACCATTGTGCTGGCTACATGCAAAAGGGAAAAAATACTTTGAGATAGTCTTGAGCTGATTAGATAATGGCAAGAAAATTGTTCAGGGATTGAACTATTCACTGAGGGATGGAGAAGGGCTAACTTATTTTTTATAAACCTGAAAACAAAGCAGTGACCCCCAGAGTTTAGAAAAATTTGCCATCTTTGCCTTTACCATCTTTGTCTTCTTGTTTTCCCCAGGGGAAAGGGTTGAGGGTGCTGAATAAAACAAAAGCCTCAGCAGACCTCCAGCAGAAGGCTTGAGCTCCTTCATGACTTTGTGACAGATACTAGAAAAACTTGTCAGAAAATTTTAATTGGTTTCCTATCAGAAACAATGTTTTGACCAAGTCTTGTTTTTCTTGAGGAAATTGTCTAGTTATGATTATTTCCAACACAGAAAAAGGAGATGATAAAAAAGAATGATGAGAAGTTGTAGGGGAAAAATTCAGATGACAGTCCTTTGAAATTGTTTGAGAACTTCTGGACTCTAGTTTAACTTTTTAGCCCACTTGTGAGATGTTAGGTCTTTTCTTTTAGTAGAAGTGTTGCTTTCATCTCCAAGTCCTAGAATGTCTGGCTACTGCTTTCATGGTAGAATAAACCACAAAATTTTAAAAAATGAAACTATATAAAAACCTATATTTAAAGTAATGAAGTACTAGTTGTAAAACAAATACTTAAAATTTTGGAATATTTAGTTCAGAACTTTAGGATTCAGTTGCATGGTCTGCAAATTGAAGGGATTTGGTCTTTGCTTCAATAAAACCTTCAAGAAATAATGGGACCTTGCTTCAGAGTGACACTGAGCAGAAGTTCTGAAATCTCAGCAGATTCTGTGAGTTAGAATGATGAATTTTACTATCTCTGTTGAAAGGTTTTAGTCTATTTCACTGCAGCTAGCATTGCACATGTGTAAAGAGGTGAGGAAGGAAACGTTTCCTTCCTCTTCACCCAAATGTAGTGCCATTTGAACAGTGGAGGGCTTTTGCAGTTTTTCTCTTGTGTTCACAAAAATTATGCAAATACAGTATGCTATTCTTCTTGGTTTTTTGCGGGAGGACTGAAGATATGTTGGTGTCTTAATGAATTACTTCACCACTTCTCTTTTGTTCAATTGACAATTAAGCATGTATCCATCAGCTTGTGAAAGCTGGTCTGCCTTATCTTATCTGGCACTGCCTTGCAGTGCATGTACTTGGCCCTAATTATGCCTGATAATGTATCTTGGCTTACACTGATTACCTTGGCTGCTTTTAACATGTTTTGCATCTTCAACAACAAATTAAGTTAGTGAACAGAAGGTACTCAGAGCACAGCCCTGAACAGGCTGGCACCCAAACTGCGGACAGACCTAAAGGTAGAAAATCTCAGTGTTGAAGCTTGAGTCCTCTCTATGACTTGCTCTAGCTTCTTGCAGAAGTGACATTTATTCTTTTAGGCTGTCTAGGCAGTTATCACTCTTTCTCAGTTTTTTACAGTATAATCAGTGCCTGCATTTAAAAGAAATGTAGAAAAAAATGTTTAAATGTCTGTGGTTCTACAATTTATATTATGTTTATGAGCTCTAAAAGAAGCTTCACAAATTTCTCATTGGCATCTGAGTTTTATTATTAGCCAAGCTGAACAGCTCTTTCTTGGCCTAAGTAACACGCTTAGCAATAGTTTACATAAAGTAAATATTTGTCTCTTTCATTGGCCCTCTGTACACAGAAAGGCTGTCATTAGGCTGTTGACATAAACTTTGCACTCCTGACCTGCTGAGTTTAATGGAGGAATCCTGAGTTATTGACTTTCATTGGCTGATGATCAACTGGTGTGATTCTTATAGCAGTGAACCAGAACTTCTCTTCGCAGCGAACTGACATAACGAGTGTAAAGAAACTTGTCTGTGCATCTCAAATCTTGTTTCTACAAAGTCATTGCTGTTTGTGCTCTGAGTGTCAAATGGATGCAACCACAACTGCAGTAGGGGTGGCTCAGTCCATTCTTTCCAAAGACAGGACACAATTACAGTGATAATAAAGTACAGTCCTCCTTAAAGAAAACTCAGACCACATTGCAATCCTCTTGTACCAGACTGAGCATTTGGACATCATCAAACTGCAATTGAGTCTAAATTGAATGAGCCACTGTGATACTTCAGGCACATCTTCAAGCTGTCACCAGCTGTTGTGCATGTTTTTAATGTGGGGCCGAGCCTGATTTCATAGTTGATAAAAGGCCTTTCCATGCAAAACATAGCAATTTACATTAGAAAATCACTTGGTTTCAGTTGAGGTCATCTCTTTCAGTAGCTGAAGAGATTGATAACACCAGTAGAACAAACCTGGCTTAGAAAATTTGTTCTATTCTATCACTTTTCTAAATGGATTCTTTTTCTGTGTAATACTCTCTACATGTTAATTCTCTTGGACAATAAACTGCATGCTTCCTAAGCAGCTCTATGAAAAAACAGAAAATGTTTTTTAGCTTTTTTTTTGAGGCCTTAGAAGAGGAAACCAGCTGGAGTGGATATAGTGTTATAATAATTGTCTTCATTTCCTCTCTGGAGGCGTCCTTGGGCACACTGGAAGTCTGGAAAAAGCAGTTGTTTCCATGATCTTGAATAGAACTCGAAATCACATTTGTGCTTGTGTTTGCCACTTGCATTTAGATTTGAAGGATCATTTCAATAAATGAGCCTCAGGAAGAAAGATTTGACTACATTACTTATGTTTGGTATATTCAAAGGGTTCCGAGGAACATATTTCTTATTATAAAATGTTAATTATGAAATCAAATGCTCGTTTTAGAGTCTGCCTGTTCCTTGGCCTGTGATTTCTTCCCCTTTCCATTGCTGGTTAGGCATGGATCAGTTTGGTTTTTCTTGTAGTGGCATCCCATATTTGATCAAATTCATGCAGTAGCTTTGCTAATTTATGCAAGGGTGCCTTGGCTAGAAAGACAGTAGATTGTACAGTTTAGTGAAATCTGATTGCTTTATTTAGGCTGTCATTAATGGTAACTATTTTAAGAGAGTATGCCTTTTTCTCATCATTAAGTCCTCAAACAATCTTTTCCTATTTGCCCAACCCACATGATTACAGCAAGTTCATAAAACAATAAAATCAACCAGCAATTTAGACCATGGTTAATTCTCTTCCTGAAACCTTCCCACCTCTAGCTCCTGCTCCCAAACCTAAAAATTCATAGATGTTCCAGAGAGTCAAATGCAGGTAGAATTCTCCCAAAGAATGAGTAAAATGAGCAACCTCAGTTTTAATGTATTTGCATATGAGCAGCATGAAATGAAAGATGTATTATTCACGACACTTTCGGTCAGAAAGCCTTGGGAAAAGCAACTGGCAGAGCCGAATGTGTCATGAAAAAGAATTGCAGTATTTTAAATCATTTGTGGCTATCTTACGGGCCAGTCTGAGTAGAACTGGGGTCTGTACCAATTTTTCCTGAAGGGTTCTGAGAAGAACCAGGGTTTTCTGGAGGCACTCAAATGTGTTTTATTCCAAACATTCAGTTACCGGAAGCCTAAATCTGATAATAGTGATTAAGCAATGAGATTTGAATATGAACTGCCCCATAACTCCTGGTGCTTCACCTCTAGTACAGAAGACAAAATATTGACAAGTAAGGGCTTCAGCCAGCTCATTCTATATTTGGGAACCTCTTGGGTCTTGTGACTCTAGGTCCACCTTCTCTGCTGCCACTGAATCCCCTTCTTACTGTGAAGTCACTGCAGTAACTTATAACTGCTCAGGTAGGATTAACTTACAGTCCTATTTGTGGCATATCTTCCTCTGAACTGTGAAATCAGAGTTCCATGCATGGTCATGATGTCTGGCTCTGTTTCTTTGGAAAACTGAATATAGCTTTTGATTTTTCTCTGTACTTTTTTGGTGGCTGGTGACTAAGACAGCATTATAGCATCTGTCATCACTCATTTTATTTTATAATCATTGCCCTTCTTACAAGTGGTACACATAACCTAACTCAAAGAGAACAGAACCCACCTATAAATAATTTTAATTTTGTGTTGCCTGCTAAAGAGTAAGTTGATGACTCTTGAGAGAAAAGAATAGTACTCCAAGACATGCTTCAAAATTTCCTATAAGCTGTGGATATTTTGAATAGCGTGTGACTAGAGTTTGCTGAAAAACAGTTTCAGAACATAAACCTGTGTGACATCCAAGCTCTGATTCATCTCTGGTGATATTTCATATAAGTAAACTCAAACATTAAAAAATGAAACATGTGAGAGTTGGAAACAGGGCCAGGTAGCATGGCTACAAAAATATAGAGACACTGTCTGAGAGTAGGGGAATGAGCTCAGAAAAGTCAAAACCCATTTGGAATTACATTTAGCAAGGGAAGAGAAGAGCAGCAAGGAAGGCTTTTACAGGTATACCCACAGCAAAAAGAAGACTAGAAAAAATGTGTATCTGTTGCAAAATTAAATGCGGCGACAAATCTTCTGACAGGGCATGGAAAGAGCCCAGGTACTCAATGCCTTCTTTGCCTCGCCTTTTACTGATAAGATTTCCCTCCAGGAAACTGAGCCCACTGGGAAAGTCTGAAGGCATGAATAGAGGCAGACTGAGAGAAGGGACATTGAAATCAGTTGGATATCTGCAAGTTCACAGGACCTCATGAAACACATCCATGAGGGCTCATCAAACTGGCTGATATCATCGACATAGAACATAGGAAAACAATCTTTGAAAGATTGTGGTGATCAGAAGAATGTCCTATGGATGGAAAGAAACCCAACGGCACTCCTATTTTCAAAAAAAGCAAGGAGCAGGACCTGTGGATCTGCAGTCTGAGCAGCTGGGAAGCTGAGGTCCTGGGAAGGTGTGGAAGCACATAATTGTGGAAGCCATTCTAGTAAGAACAAGGTGGAGTAGTCAGCATGTAAGTGTGAAGGGGAAAATCTTGCCCGGGAGTCTCATAGCCTTCAGCAGTGAAATAACCAGTTCATTGTGTGAGGAAAAGAACAGCTGATATTTGTGGTCTTCTGCAAGACTTTCAGCACTGTCTCCTGTTACATCCATGTAGACAAACTCCTGAAGGAAGGACGAGGTGAGTTGGCAGGGGTATGTGTTGACAACAGTCTGACCTACAGGTGCTTGAAGGGGTGTAATCACTGGTATGAAGTGCAGTTCCTGGGTGCCAGTTACCACTCCATTAGTGTACTACCCTGTGGTACACGCTGAGACCAGCACTCCTCAGCATCTCATGCACAACATGGATGATGTGATAGACTGAACCCTGACCATCCCAGGTGGAATCCAGTGCCATAATCAAGAGTGATCCCTCCAAAAATTTTACACCTTGAGCTGTGAGCCATGCTCATGGGAAAAACAGGCAACTAGAAGGAGCAGATCTGTGTGGGGTTGGAGAAGAACAGTGTAGCTTTCCTAAATTTATTATTTTCTCTTCTTTGATGGTACCAAAGAAACTGAACCAGGCAACAGCATGTATCAAGTCTTTTCTTCCCCACCATTATGCATATACACTCTATCATATGTTTGATGTCTTAATTTGAGAACTAACAACTGTCAAGCATACACTGCAGGTCCATTTCTTGAAATATATTAATTTAATAGCTGTTGCTTTTCCCTGTGTTCTTTCTGTCCCACACAAAACTTCTGGCTCAGCACTGTCATGTTGCATGAGTAGGTAAACCTTCTGTGTAAAAGAGTTGTGGATAATTGAAACAGATGTTCTGGTAGCTTGAGTAATTATTAGCCATTAATATGTACATTGTGGTCTACAAAGAAAACTGAGGGGAAAATTATGCAAAACCTAAGGCTTTTCTAGGAATCTTCTCATATTTGGAATTCCTAGCACCAAAATATCCATTGATCAGGAATCCTTCTTGCCAGTGCTTTGGCTGCCTCACAGCAGGAGGTGTGAGGGAGCAGTGTCTCCCCACGGAAAGGATTTTTACTTCCACCATCCCACTTTGGTTAGCTACGGACTTACTCAATACACTGCGTCACTTCTGTTAATGTGATGGTTTTTTATTCTCAGAGGGACAAAGTCTTAGCTTTTCTTAGCCTCCAACTTTCCAAAGTCTGTTCCAGTTCCATCTATTTCAACACTCTGCCAAAGCAGCACAACTCTTGACTGGGTAAGGGGGAGCCACTCATCTGCAATGAATGCTCCACAGTAGTGCTGCCACTTCGTGGTGCTTGTGGGTGTGGGTATACATGACTTGAACCCTTTCAGGCTTTTCACAGTAAAAACCAAGCAAACATTTCATCCTGTTCAGGCTAGCCATGAACGTGGTTTAACACACATGGTTTGATTTTTTTTAGTTTCTGTCTTTAGTTTCTTTCACATGCGATTACAGGAAAGGTATAAAACACATACAAGTTTGAAAGTATTCTCAGCTGAAAACATCTGGCTCTTGATCAAAATAACCTATTAGTTGTTGTAGGGAAAAGATATTAATGTAAAAGCACTTATCTGAAAGAGTTTCAGTTTTTAGTGTTCTATAAAATATGTCATCTTAGTGTATAGCTCCATTTGTTTTTACCAAACAATACTTGACCAAACTCAAAGTACTGGGTAAGATGGCCTTATATTATAATCAAGGCTTTGATTCTACATGTGTATATCTTCTTGGGTTTTTTGCATGTTGAGTTTTCAGGGGGCCAGGATTGGGGGAGTAGGTTTTATTTCTGGTGCACTTATAGTGAAACTTATATCTATCACGAGATGCAAACCTGACGAATGAATACCACATGGCGACTTCCTGGTCCAGAGATATGGTGAGTCGGGGAGTGGGGGTGGTGTTCAGTGCAAGTGTAAACATTCATAAAATTTCAAGGATGCCTTTTCAGCGGAAAAATAAACAAACCACTGGTGACCTGAAGTATTGTAGCTCCTTTTTTACTCCTCTCTTACAGAATTTCAAAAGACACAATAGAATTGTGGCATTTGCCACAATTTGCCAACTGCTTTGCCCACATGAGCTTTGACTCGTTCAACAAAGTTTTCATTAAAAAAAAAGGAGTGTAGATAAAACTGCTGCTCCAACTAAGAGTTAATGCAGACATCCCTGAGTATTTTACAGTATGAGTGTTGAATAAATACTTGTTTAGAAGCCCTCTGATATACTGAAGCTACTCGTATCTTAAGAGTCCTATTCCAAGACATATTGTTTCCAGACACACTGCAGAATTTCCATAAAGAGCATTCAAAAGAAGTTACTGTCTCATTTAGCTCCTATACAGTCAGCAGAACAAAACTTCATAGTAAATACATGATTTGGTACAAATGCCTAAAACAACTATGAGGAAAGCAAGACTAATTACATTAATACCTTGTCTTGTCCCATATTCTCTGTGTATTTACATTACCGTGGCTGTACTTTGAATTATTTTGGAAATATTAGCTATAGCTCTGTCATATGTTTATCTGATAACAATGATTTTCTTGTGTCTGAATACTTAGCTCTGTTGTATTTTTTTCATGGATAAATTTCTAAACTTAGATCAGTGCAACACAAACAATGGAGACTGAAACGAAGGAAAATTCATGTGGAACAGTCTGTTAGAATGACACCATCATCAAAATGGTTGACAGGTAGTGTTTATTTCCTTACTGAAGAAGCTGTGACAGCTGTGTGCCTCCAACTTCTTTTAGCCTTTCCATTTTTGATTCACAATATGTAGAAGGGGCAAACTTTGCATTTTGAAACCAGAAGAGGCAGGGAGACACTCAGCACTTGTCTCCACATCCTCTTGCATCTGCACAAGGATCGGAGAGGAACTTGGTCATAAGCCTGTATTTGTCCTGAAGTGCAAGTGGATCAGTTTGACAGGCTTCAGATGGTTCTCTACCTCTGTAATGGTCGTGAAACAAAGGGTTCTCAACTGCTAGTTTACTTAAAATACATCTGATAAGTTGTAGGGAAAGCCTAAAGGTTGATGGTCACACTCACATTATCTGTGGATTTCCCAAACAGAACCTGTCTTGCTGCAGTTTAGAAACTCAAAGGCATTCTTCATCTGAAGATGAAACTTTTGTTAAGCAGATGGAATAGCCTGCATTGTATGGCATTTATTTTTATATTCTCTCTCTCTCTCTCTGTTTATTGGTATATCACCATTTTATCCACAGTTCCTGTTCAATATTCTATTATTGTTGACTTGTAGATGCTAGGTGTCTCTCTTAACAACTTCAGCCACCCTGTACCTCAAGAAGTTTCCACTCCTGGGTAAAGTGATGACATGGTCCTCATCATTGCTATTTGAATGGTGGTAAAAACCACAGAGGCAGACTCTTCTTAGAGAATAAAACAGAGCAAAAGAATAAGTAGCAGTCAAAAAGTGCAACAAAGGAAAGGAAGAAGTTGGTGAGAGGATTTGTGGAATCTCCATTCTTACAAGTATTCTACACTTATCTAGATAGGGCTCTTGGTAACATTATTCTTCAGGATAGCCCTGCATTGAGCAGCAGATTGGATTAGATGACTTTTTCAGGGCTCTTGTAAACTATTTCTTTCTGTGATTTTTAAAGAGGGATCTTAAAATTGGGCTTTGCATAATTAATTTGTTTCTGAGCCTCATTCTCAGTGATGTGATGACAGAAAAAGGCAGTCAAAGATAAGGAAAGTGAATATAGTTAATACTAAAAGACCTGGATTGTTCCTGGCTGTCTTAATCCCTTGCTGTTTGTGAGCCTTGTTAGAATAATCAGACAGCTGATAGGCTGTTAATACTAATACCCAGTATCCATATCCACTTTATGTGCTTGTCTAAACATAGGTCAAGAATATAACCTTTTCATTTTCCATTTTTCACTTTTTCCTTTTTCTCTTTTTCTCTCTTCTCTTTTCCCTTTCCTTTTTCCCTTTCTCCATTTTTATTTCTCATTTCCCCCTTTCTCCTCCCTTTCAATTTCCACTTCTGTTTCTCATTTTGTTTTGTTTTGTTTTGAAGTTCTGCAGAATGCTTTTGCAAAAATAATCTTGGCGAAGAACACAGGAATATGTTGCTGTGACCTTATGATAATAATCTTTCCTCATGGTCCTGCTGATCATGAGGCTCCTTGGGCAATGCTCTTGTCCTCCCTTTCCAAGAGAGCAGAGGTGAAATGTTTTTGAAATTTAAGTGCTGTCATGCTCTCTGACCTTTCAGGGCCTCATGGCCAGGCAGGCTACAGTGACCACAAGCCCTGTGGTCCATCCGTCTCTGCAGCTGTTTGCACCCAGTCTCAGGAGGATCCTGTCACAATGACTACAGTCATAAATGTCAGCTTTTTGGGACAGAGGCAGACTGTACCTCTGCATTAATACAAGTAAACCTGTTATTGTCATGACTGTGATGGCATTTGCTCCTGAATTATTGCTCTTCTGCTAATGCACAAGATAAACTCTCAATTAAAAAAGGGAAGTCTCTGATTTCTAGAAGTACTTCTCAAACCAAAAAAGACCTGAGCATGGACACATGTCTAAAGACAGAAAATGAAAAGCTGTCATATTAACTATATGGCTAGCAAGATCAATATAGTACATAGGACCAATTGCATTTTTTGGATGTCCTGTTTACGAACATTTTCATTTTTGCAATAAAGGAGAGTATGGAAGAGAATTTCCCCTCTCTCTAACTCCAAGACATAATTTGTTACCTGGAGTTAGTTATTTTAAAGAACTACCTTATTCTATCTGATAGGCTTGCCTCAAATTTGAAAAAAAAAAAATTCAGATATAGAAGACTGTCCTAAATGGACCAGAGTCCTAAAATATCAGTGAGTCTGTCAGCTAAGCTGTGATTTATTGTTCTGATTCTGTTATTCCTGCTATATGCATGTCACAGATATTAGACAGCATTCTAATTTAGAGTAATCACTGAACATTATGAAAGCTTTCCAACTGCAATACTAATGGATATTTTAAACTTAAAACCAACAATGAGTCCTTGCTAAAACTGGTGCTTTATTCAGCTCCTAAAAGATAATCTCAGCCCTGTAGGATCAAGCCTTGAATAAACAAAAGAGACTACGCTGCAAGATTAAGAAAACAAACATGTTTCTTCCCTTAGAGGCCAAAACTTCATAAAATGCATTAAAACCTAAAAATTGTATAATCTTTGTCTATACTGCTTTCTTGTAATTTTAACTCAGAAACAAAAATATATATTCTTTCCTAACTGGAAATCACTCTTCTGGAAGACTTGGCCCTGGATTAGTTGTGATATAAATCACAATAAATTCTTATGTGTATTTCTCATTATATAAAGTTTTACAGACATGTGACCTTACAAATAATTAGTTGGCAGAATTCTGTCTTTGAAGACTACAAATTACTACACTTAAAAAATTCTTTGTGTCTTCTTACTAATCTGCTTACACATTACATGTGTAATTATTATATGTTAGCATTATTACATGTTTCTCTAGAGACAAGAAAGTTTTGACACCCTATTACATGATTTTTTTTTTTCATTCATAGATTTTCATTTTGAAGCCATGGCACGAATATATGTATGCTCTAAATATATATTTTGGAAGATGTTTCTGTAGTTTTCATTTTCTTGATAGCAGGTGTAGACTGTCAGAGAGCACCAAAGGCAGGCTGCTCTGCAGTGGTCAGGGAGCAGGAAGCCAAACATCTGAGCAAGTGACCTCACCAGCAGGGATGCAGCTCCACAGAAAGAAGGGAAAATGATCTGAGTGTGTTTGTTGATGGCAGCCATGTTCAGCCAAGAGTCTGTATCATTGCACAAGTCCACAGTGATGAGGAAGCCAGAAAGTCAAGCCAGGAATATAAGCTTTTGGGAAAAGTTCTAGGTCTGAGTCAGCAGGACTCATGGCTGGACATGGACGAGCCAGCTGCAACATAACACAGGCACGGACCAAAGGCAAGATCTTCAGTTTAAAGGCAACTGCCAAAAGAAGGAGTGAGGGAAAGCCCTGCTGTGGCTTCTTAGAACTGTTTTTACAGGAAGTGTTGAATGCATGAGACCTACACTGTCACAGAACAATGATGTTTCTGTTCCTGCTCTGGAAATGAACCTTTTTGTTACTGAGCCGTCTTCAGATTTTAACATATAGTGGAGAGCACTGTCTTGGTTTCCTGTCTGGACACAGAATGAAAAAGGTCCTCCTGGCTTTTACTGCAGCTGAAGTGATTGCATACTGGATGGTGTCTACAATTGTCTCAGAGAGAACAGTAGTTAGGCTGTATGATCTTCTGATCCAGGTGTTCATTTCAGAATGTTGCCTTATTATTAATCTGTGCCTATTTTGTGCCTTTGTTGCAGAGAAGCAATGGTGCCAGCAGCAATTGTTGTCAGACAGAAGTGGCAGAATGGTGCGAATCTAAGCCCTAATAGATGGTCCTATGAGATATTCCTGAAGCATTTTGAACTTTGTACTGTTTAAACCTTGTATTACCTGGGGTGTGGAGGAAGGTTTGAGAGGGTTTGTGGTGCAGAGCCGCAAGAGTAGCACAGACACTGTGTGATTTGGAGATTGAAAAGCTTAGAGATGTCACTATGCAAAACACCCTCTTTTTCACAGCCAGAAGTTATTCTGTCACTGATGATGATATGAAATCTTTCTGGGCCCTGGGATTCCCTGCTCCATCATACTTTTACAGCTATATTTATGCTTACACAGTGAGAAAAAAAAATGCCTATTTGCCAAAGCAGAGAACCAGATATTTTCTAAATTTGCAATGCCATTTTAACTATTAAAATTAATGAGTAATGTGGCAACTAATATAACAACTTCCAACAAGAAAACCTAGAGAGACCTATGTGCAGCTTGTAATGATTTTGGGGTACCATACCTTACCCTTAGATTCATGACATTTTGTCCAGAGAAAACTATGTTTCATTCTTATTAACAATAATTTGGTTTTAGTTTTGCTGCCTCATGTCTGTTATTTTAATATGGCCAACAACAGGAATTTGAGAGATGCAATGGCATGTGCTCCTTGAGAACCTCCTCCCTTGGCAGACAAGAAAATAAGAGATGAAGTTTTCTTTACTCTGTCTGACAAAACCCAGTGGCCTTGTAACTGTGAAACCTGATGTATTTCAAGGAGCAGTTTTGTCTGTGCTCCTTGGTGTCTTTTTTTTTTGTGCCAAGGGTACTGACAAATTCGTTGTAACTGTCATTTATTAAACTGTGCATTAGGAATAGCATATGGGAATGGCCACATTGTTCAGAGAGAAATTTCTATTTGTAGCTGCATCCAGCCTGCTCTTTCTGTACATTAAAGCCTTTTATGCTACAGCCAACTGTTCAAATGTATAGTTCTGTGTATGTAGAGCATGGGCACTCTGAAGTCTGGATAATTTAGAAAGAAACTGTCCTCTGCTTTCTGAACTCAGTATTGTTACTGGCTCCTTTTTCTCCTGATAATTTTGAATTTCAGCCAAGTGAAGGCGGTTTTGAAGTAGTTAAATGTAGCTCTTCTCCAGAAAAGTTGATTTCAATGCATTGTGTAGAGAAAGCAATTTCATTTTCTTAAGTGTTTCTGTAACACCTCTGACCCCTGGCCATAAACCAGCACATTTGTGAGGAGAGGTGCTCCATGTACCCAGAATGAAGATACACAAGTTTGACACAGAGGGCAGCCCTTGATATACAGAGATTAATGAGGGAACACTGCCTTTGGATATCTATCAACTTCTAATAATTTTTGGTTGCAGCAGATGATCTCCAGTTACTACTAAAGGAAATGAATGTTAATTTGGATGAACTAGGTGGTAAAATTTATGGAAGAGTATGACTTTTTTTAAAGGACTTTTTTTCAAAACAAGGAATCTTTTAAAAGAAACATAGAGGGAATACAGCTCCTATTCCTCCAGGGACAAGCTGACCAGTAAAAAGACCCAAGGATTTTGCAAGATTTGAAGGATTAATTTTCCCAGTGGACAGTCTATTCCATAATTACTCATTTTCTTTTGTACTCTGACTTGGGCAGCAGCCACACTGAAGACTGAAGCAAACAGATGTCTTGTGAGGTAGCAAGAGGGTGCCTTCTTTGCTGCTGACAGAGTATGGCTCACAGTGTGCAGAGAAACACCTGGCACCTGCTGAGGCTGTGCTAGGGATTTTATCTACCTCTTTTACTCCCACTGTAGACCAAATTTGGTCCAATTGCTGCTGGGTGTATCCTTGCATGTGAAACTATGCCAAGGCCAAAGGAAACCTGCTGAAATTAAACATAATAAAGGTTTTTATCTTGTACCTTTGCCTTCAATAAAAGGTACTTGAAATTCAACTTGAAATTCTGCAGAAATGAGACTGAGCTGCCTAATCTGCTTTCTATAGATTTGGCTCTTGAAGAAGTCAAGATTTGCTATTCTTAGGCATTTCTGACACTCTTAATAATGACAATAGCAATAATAATTTGTGTTTCTTTTTAATGTAAAGTGAAACTTTGACATTTTCTCTACAATTTCCCCCCCTGCTTACTCTGTAAGATATGAAATATTATTAACCCTTGAAAATGTGTTCCAGCATCTCCCAGTTCATTTGTGGTTCTGGAGAGTCCAGCTCCTAACACTGTCAGTCACAAAATGGGGATTTCTGCATTATGGAACTGTCCTGAAGCCTTGAACTTGAGATATCCATATCAATTGAAAAAGTCAGTTACAGTTTTATGTTTGGTATCTGATTTCACATAGTATGCCAGGCCAATCAAAAGAAGCATGATTGTATTTTGGCAGAAGTTCATTGGCACTAACATGTTTACTAAAAATCTTTAATCATGAGGCCTTTTATAAAAACTCACTTCATTGTGAAAATCCTCCTCAGATCAATTAGGAAAAAGAAATCAGAGCTATGGACCTGAATAACAGGAGTAGTCTATGTGGTATTCACTGTTGGAGACGAAAATTCAGGCAAGCTGAGTGCTGAAATGAATACAAAAGCAATGGAAAACTGGAGCCAGAAGGATTGAAATCTTTGCAAACTTAGATTCTAAACTAGCACATGGTGTGATAAAGCCAAAGTAGCATCATGAAGACCCAGCACTGCCTTGAAAAAACAGAAACTGCACAAAGAAAAGAGTAAAGGCAGATGGAATTTACTGAATGCTGCCAATTTTCTTTCCAACTTTGGCAATTAGTGCCTGGGATATGACCAAACTGTTGCAATATATGTCTAATGAGTGGTTCAGTCATTCTGTGTTTGAGCTGGAAATGTTCAGTAGATACTGGAATGGTGTCGACAAAACTTGTGTCAAGACTCTTTGGAAGATGGCTTCACTGCATAGCAATTAGTGGTTGTCCAGCATAATTGTGAGTGCTTTATAAAAATTGCTATTAATTCCATAGATGGATATGGATTTCCTGCTGTAGCAAATTTTGAACATAGACAATATATTTTTAAATTACTTTAATGAACCTTACCAAAACCATTAAGATCAAAAGGACTTTCATAAATATCTAAATCAGAGAAAGCATTTTCAACCATCTATATGGAGAGATTGTGAATTTGTTGCAAAATTTTTTTTTCAGAAGTTCTTATAAAAGTTTGAGCCTTGAGGAAGAAAGGAGAAAAAATGTCTTAAATGAAAATTTTTGTAAATATCAGACAGGAATTTTATTTGACTGGTCTTGAATTTTTCTATTCCTATAATCTGCAATGAAAAACCTTTTGTTTTATCAATAATAAGCATAAAGATAACCAAAAGTCTGTAAGATGTCATTATCTTTCTCCCTTAACTGACTTATATGGAAAGTATGAAATAACTGGTAGAATTAAGAACTGATTTTTCTTTCTACATTATGTAAGAAGTTATACAAACAATTTTAATTGCATTCAAATGAGATAAATGTGCCATGTGCTGCAAATTAAATATCTTTTTTTTCTTTAACACTATAATGGCCATAGATCTTGATTCAGAAAGCCTGGGCAGGATATTTGAATATTGTTATTGCTGTCTTTGTTAAAAGAAGTTATATAAAAAGCAGGTAATGAAAGGGAAAACATTCCTATGATGACTAAAAAGTAGACAAAAAATACACAGACCAAAGGCATGCCACTGTTTCAGTCATTTCATCAAGTCTACAACCAATCAGAATACTCAAAAGCAGAAAATTGAGCATGGGAAAGACATAAACCTTCTCAAGTGTGTCCTGAAGAGGGCCATGAAGGTGATCAGAGAGATGGAGCACTTTTCCTATGAGATCTGACTGAGAGAATTGGGGCTGTTCAACTTGGAGAAGAGAGAAGCTTTAATGGCACCTTCCAGTACCTTGAGGGGGATTATAAGAGAGCTGGAGAGTGACTCTTTACAAATGCATTTAGTTTTAGGATGTGAGGGAATGGCTAAAAGAGGGCAGGTTTAGATTACATATCAGGAAGAAGTTCTTTGCTGTGAGGGCGATGAGGCACTGGAACAGGTTGCTCAGAGAAGCTGTGGGTTCTGCCATCCCTGGCAGTGTCCAAGGCCAGGTTGGGTGGAGCTTTGAGCAGCCTGGTCCAGTGGGAGGTGTCCCTGCCCATGGCAGGAGGTTTGGAACAAGATGATATTTAAGGCTTCCTCCAGACCAAACCATTCTATGACATTCTGCCTCTGAGCAGTATAAAAATAAATTTTAAAACAAAATCATACCACAGTCAGACATTGAGACATCTCACAGAGCCCCTGTCTCTCCCTTGCAATGTGCTAAGTTCCACAGTAAATCCTAGTAGCTCAGGGGCGGGTGCTGACATGCAGTCTGGTTTACCTCAAAAAGGTAAATTCTTGCCAAGTAGTTTTGGTAGACTCACTCCTGGCCTTTTAAAAACAACAATATATGCTTAAAATATAGAGTAGTCAGAGTATTGTAATATTAGGACTTGCCTGGAATAGTATTTTGCAATGTTTTCAGTAAGATTCTGCAGGATTTCTGTGAGTTGCTAGTTTAAGGGCATGTATTTATTTCTGTAACTTTTGCATCATTTAATTTTCTTCCTCCACGTTCTCCATGTGCTTTTTAAATCCTGTTTCAAGGATTAAAACATTTCTATTTCTTTAAAAAAATATTTGCTTAGTCATCTGCTCATTTTTATTTTATGGGTTACAGGTGACAGAAGGGTAGCTATTCTGAGGCTTTTGAGATCACGGTTGTCCCAGATTATTTCCTGCATACCAGCAAAAATCCCATATCAGTTAATAAATGTAACATTGATGAGTTGCTTCATAGATACATTACTGTTAACAAGATAACTGAAAAAATTTACTCCAAAGCCCCTTCAAATTAATAATACTTGTAAAAGGAAAGCTAACATAAATGCTATTAAAGTCCGTCATGATGTGCTTCTGCAAAATGTTCTGGACTGTATGACTTAAAGTGCTGTTAGTATATAAAGCCATATCAAGCATGTTAATTATAAGAAAACCTCCCTGCTGCATGGAAAGTATTTTCCATTATATGATCCATTCCACAGTGTGTATGATGAGCGATGAAATAAAAGTCAGATTTCCTACTGATTGCGGTCAGATTGAAGAATTACACAATGATAAATCAGTTCTGGAAGAAGCACAGTAGCAACTAGATCCACTATTAGCCAGAATCACAGAGCTGGACAATATGTCTGTGTCTAAGAAACATCTGTTTGTGTTACTCTTCACACGAAAGTGCTTTTTCTTTCCATTTTAAACACAAAATCCTTTAGCCATTAGCTTTACTTTTGAAGGAGTTACTACTGCCTATCAGTAGATGTCTGTTAACTTTTCACAGTAATGATGTTAGATAGGATACTTTTGCTGTAGCTATGAGAAGCTTCAGTGAGGTGTGAATTTAACATAAATTTAGCCAGAAAATACAAAACTGTGTTTCAGGAACAGTGAGGATATCACCAGATAATGGAGGGAAACTACCATCTTTTTAAGAGCATCAAGATGCTCAGCCTTTTAAATACACCATTAGTTTTGATTGTCAGAGATTTGTTTTGGAAATTACACATTACTTTTCTGATAATGAGATTATCATGAATAAGAAGCAGCCACAGCTCAGGAGAGTATCTGAGTATGTTCCTGCTTTTAGAACATCAGTACTCACATCTGTGGGGTGATGTCCCAAAAGGCACATCCCTAATACCATTCTGAACCAGTCTAAAAAGCACCCTCCTGCAGCCTATCAATACCTTGAGAAGAGGCTTGAAAGTGTCCAGTATCTTCTGAAACTGATAGGAGCAGAACTTGGGAAGCTGCTCTTCTACACTTTCCAGGACTGTGTTCATATAATTTTTTAGGAGGGAAAATACCTGGCAAGCAGAGCCATATGAATGTTTAGGTGTTTGTAGCCTTGGCATTTGCTATGCATGGGTTTTCACAGCACTCCAGAAGATTGTGACATCTTCCAGGTTTCCTTTTTACTGCAATCCCTATTCACCCCATTTCCTAGCATTTGTTGTTTACAGATCCCTCTCACCACCAAAGGCTTCTCTAGAAACCTTTTTGCAAAGTTTTTTTCAAAAGGAATGTTGTCTACCACTCTTCTGCTCCACCAAGATTTTTCTAAAGTCTTGCTGCTTCCTGAGCAAATCAGTACAGCAGGTTCAAATGCATGCATTAAAGTTTATGCAATATGGTCTCAGCATTCTCATAGTGGATTTGTTGCCTCCTAGTCCTCTTTAAAATCCCAGTAATATTCACCTATCAGTGAGTAATGACAGCTACAAAAGATTATTTTCTACCTGTAAAACAAAATAGTGGAAATACAGGATGGAAGGAAAGGAACTCTGAAGATCATCTATTCCAACTTTCCATTCAAGTTGGGATCATGATTAGATCAAACCAGCTTTGGCTTAGCCTGGTTAGCTTTGAACTTCCTAGATGTGATGGACCCACTTGGAGTAAGTATTTTAACCCTTCTGATGGGTTCCTATACATGGCATTCCCTACAGCCTGGCAACTGAAAGCAAAACATCATGTTTCTTGGGAAGATAATCCTGCAAAACAGCACTGTAAGTGCCATCCTCTCCTGTGTACACTGTTACCCCATTCCACCCTGATATAACACTGGATTCAAGTCTGTGTTAGAAGGGTTTGGACTCAGTGGCCAAGGAAGAAGCATCTGGTTTTACTATCTTCAGCAGTTTTGGTATCAGCAGTGAAAAGATAGGAATGAAAAATAAACTTACATTTTAGATGCATAAATGATGTAATTATTTCAAGAGGTTACTTTTATTCTTTAAATTAAATATAATCCTAAAAAAAATAGTTTTGCTCCTCACAGCCTCTTATAACCCTTAACATACTGGGACAAATGAAGTGGAACTTCACAAAAAGATCTTTAAAACATGGCAGTGGCTCTTTTTTTAACAGATCTGCACCTAGAAAAACATCTTTCACGAACTGTGAATCAAGACTGCTATAAATCAAACAGTAACTCCATTGATCAATGTAAGGAATGGAAGAAATTCCTATGGAATGTAGGAAACTAGAAAAAGAAAGGTAGCTACTGGAGCACTTTGTATAAAGAAAACAGTCAAGCAGTGTGTGCTTTGAAAAAAATCCCATTTTTTTGCAATCATGTTTTAGATCTGAGGTTGATTGAGGCATGTAACATCTAGATTATATGTTTTGTAGATGATACTTTGCTGGGCTTCATGTTTTGAGCTAAAACACATTTTGTCATAAGTGAATCTGATTCACAAGCTAAACAATAAATTTCCATTCATTTTTACCATCAAAATGAAAACAGAGAACTGATTTTTAAAACTGGTTGTCAGGAGTATGGCTAGCATAAATATATATAATGACATTAAAAAGACATGAAGAAAAAAGTGAAGCAGGATTATGTTTCAGTGTGCGGTTAACCTGCTTCCTCTTTCAGCTTGGGATCCTCTTGGAAACTAAATAGAAAAATGTGACAAGTATTCAAAAGCCATTTCAATTTACCTTCCCCTGGCTCTAAATTGTTAAAAGTTGAAACTACATGTGTTCTGTAAAGCACTGTTTCTTTTCTGTAGTGGAGAATGTTTAGTTCACAGAAGAGAATGAACTCTGGAAAGTATAAGTAGTAGAGTAATACATGCACTGTAAAAATCTCCTGTGGACTTGGATTCTTTTTCTTAGTTTCCAAGAGAAAAGAAATTGAAAGAAAAAGCTGAAAATCTGTTAACCAAGTAGAATAATTTCAGCAGTCAAGACTCAAACCTCTGAAAGAGCTGAAGGATTTATAATTTCATCTAGAAGTAGGCCACAGAATTGGGCAACCCAGGAATATACAAATTTCAACATTAAGTTGAAACACATTTGAACATTAGCTCATTAACCGAGCTCTAGGCTCAATCCCATATTGGCTTTATAGTACCAGCAAGGAGACAGACAATTCCTGGCAAACTGTAAAGGCAGACTCTACAAAGCTAAATGGGAAACTTCTGGATTAACATTAGGTGATGATGATATTTTTATACAATTGCAGAAACCTTGGAGCCTAAATTTATTGTATTGTTAAACTATATCAGAATTATAACCCAAAGATATTTGGCATGGCTTCATGTTTTATTTTAAAATGAGATAATATATAATAATATATATTATACTATATATATTATATATAGTATATATATTATATCTATTATATAATATATATTATTATATATTATTGTATGATAATTATATGATATATTAATATATGATAATATATCAATGCATCTTTTTAAATAAATATTTTTGTATCATAAGAATTGTGGTGTGCTCATTTCATCAGTTAAAAAGGACTCATTTAAAAGAAGTTGTAAAACAAAGAAAATGGATGCATGAAACAGTTCATATAGTATTTCCAATCCCTCTTGAGGGATTATCTTTGGCCTGAACAAAGTCTCCTTTTCACTCAAAAATGGCACAGTCAGGTAATTTCATTGGTGACTACAGTAAGCAAGTGCTGCAGTCCTGTTAGCTGTTAATGACACAACAGTAAAATAAATTTCCAAAGGGAAGTATGGGGATTTTTCCAGTTGTCTGTGGAGGGTATGTGCTTTATTTTTCACTTTTCAGCATATTATTTCCATGGCTTGTGTCCACTATTTGTGGTTGGGTTGAGGTTTTTTTCAGTAGAAAAAACCACAACCATTCCTACTTGAAGTGCTCCATATCTTTGTGCTTGTTGTATTTGGGTGCAGGAAGCATGCCAGAGAATTAGGCTTCTGTTTTTATTCTCTTCCACTACTGGACTAAGTACAAATGCAAGGGCCCATTTCAGACTTGTCTCAGTGGAAATGAATGAGCAATAAATATCTGATCTTCAGTCTGGAATATCTATAGCTGCCACATAGGCAAAACTGGACCAAGCAGCACAAGGCCCTGCTGTTAGCAAACACTTCACCAACTGCTTCAAAACTAGACTGAGCAGCTCTTGTTCAAAAAAAAAAAAAAAAATCTGCTACCACATACTGTTTTACTGTTTTAATGCTTATGGGAATTCCAGGGTGGTTGCATAATGTGAATTAATTTGTCACACTTCCGTCTTTTGGTTCATGAAGTCCCAGAAAGAAATTTTTTATCATTATATAGTGACAACTGGATAAGTTAATTTTTTTAAAGTATTTATATATGTACAGATGTATCTGTACACACACGTGCCTCAGATCAACAGGGGAGTTCAGGCTTGTAGGCTTTTGGTGCATTGCCTGCTATCATGGTTAACTACCTGAGCAGTCTGGCAGTTTGCACAGCAAGATTTAGTCAGTCTCTGGGTTTTACACAATTCCTCCTTAGTTGCACTTTATGTTGAAAATAAAATGAGACTTCCAAGTGGGGAGTCAGTCAGTGGCTCTTTTCACTATGAAAAGCATTGAAAGTAAAGGACAAAAAATAATGGGGGAAAATAAATGCTTTAGAGTCTATTCATTTATAGATTGAAGGGGACCTCTGGAAGTCGTCTGGTTCAGTCTCCCTGCTCACCTGTTTCCCAGGATCGTGTCCAGACCGTTTTTTAGTATCATCAAGTAAGGAGACTCCACAAACTCCCTGCGTAACCTGTGTCAGTTCTTAGTCATCCTCAGAGTGAGAAAGGATTCCCTCATGCTCAGAGGCCTTCCCTTGTTTCAGTTTGTGCCCATCATCTCTTTTCCAGCACCACTGAAAAGAGTTTGGCTTCATCCTCTTTCCACTCTCATTTCATTTTTTTATATAAATTAGTAAGAATATAATAATAAGATCCTGTGTGTCAGATCTTTGGGACTTCTTTGAGAAAGTTGCCTCTAATAGCTACAAATATGAGACTTCAAAGGATCCAAGCTCTCTTTTCTCCAGCCACATTTCCTATGGAGAACACATGAGTGAATGTGTGCAAAAATATCTATAAATATATAGAATCTCTGTCAGATTCTTTATAGCTCATCCTTCCTTTGCTTACAAGGAATTCTTTGCTACAACATGAAGTCTTTAATACTGCGATCAAACTGATGGATGAGGGTACCACTTTCTCCAAAAGTGTTTATGAAGACAAGGAAAAGTCATAAAAGGAAAGACAATGGTGAAAACTCCCACTCTTTTATATCTATATATATTATGTTGCCATTCAAATACAGCACTACTTCATATGTAGATTGTTACTAGCAGATCTGCATTTCTAAGTAGGTATTACTTTTTGTAATTAATAGCAGTTACTATTAACCACCAAAAATTGCCAAGATGGATGTAATAAAGATACTGGCAGTATTGTTGGTATTCCTTTTTGTCATGGTTTCGGCTATGTATAACCTTGCCCACGGGCCACCAATTAATGTCATGGTTTTAAATTTCTGCCAAAAATGACATGGAATTTTGGAAGAAAAGGCAAAGGCAGGCTCAACTTACCACTAAAGAAACAGTTTATTAACACACTAAAGAAAAAAAAAAAAAAAAAACAAACAAACACAACAAAACAAAAAAAACCAACACCAGACCTTTTCCTCTTCCACAAACCATTCACTTT
>VWYP01004192.1:7053-116241 GCA_013400435.1 Pycnonotus jocosus | reverse complement strand
GCGAGTCCAGCCCAGAGCCGCTGCAAGCTCTCCTTCTCTCGCCAAGGAAAGGGATCGGGCCCACGGCTCCCCCTCCCACAGAGCGCTTCACGGCTGCTACAAATCCAATCCGAACAAGGTGCGGGGGGGGAGGAGAGGGACAGATCATCCCTTCTCTCCCACGGACCCCGGGCCCGAGCCGCCGCACGCCCCGGGGGAGGCGGCGGGGGGGCCCAGCCTGGGCCTCCAACTCACGGAGATGTTAACCCCTCTGCGGCCAGAACTTAAAGAGAAAAAGAAACTTGGACAGGAAACATTAAGGAATGTCCCCCAAAGTCACACTTCCTTTTTTTTAAGTGGCCAAATAACATGCCAATCAATAAGCTAACTCTTGATTGGCCCAAACCATGACACTTTTGAATGCTGTTTGTCCTGCTAATCAGAATGTGTATCTTTCTGTTTGTTCCCCTTCAGTCTGGCACATAGCCTCTGCTGGGACACAGTTCTAGATATCTACTAAGTGGTTTTTAAAACTTGTCTTTATTTTCTGGCCTACCAAAATTCACTAGGTTATTTCAGGTCACTGCAGATGTTCAGATTCCAGATATGAGAATGTAGCCAAATACATTAATATCTGTGTGACCTTGGCGATGTGGTCATGTAACAGAACCACAAAATTTCAGCTGCAGAAAGAGACGTCCTGTCAGATCCAAGATAAACCTCTTGCCCTGTTGAGTCTGAAGTACTGTAGTTGCATTTTATAAGCCAAAATAATTTTGTGATTCTTTTCCTTACTTTAAAATAACAGAAAAGCCCCTGCACATGACCTCACAGGCTATATCAGCTAGTTCCTTTGTGTTACTCCAAAAAAAGCAATGCAGCTGCCAGACAGACCACTGGGATCTGACCTGGCTCACCAAGAAACTAATCCATATGGAAAAGTTCTTGGGGATGAATGCTTTCAATCTCTGTATTGAAAATTTCAATGATCTGTTTATACCATCTGCATTCAGCTGCTGTGATCCTGTCAAATTGTAATTTATATTTCTATGTGACATATTTAGCATTTAAACAAGAGGATGATGATTAAATAAGAAAGTGATGAAATAACTGATGCACACAAGTTTGGGTTTGTCATGAACCATATGTTTCCACACTTGCAGTCTCAGTTTGGGTATTGGGAGAAGCTGCTGTATTATATAAAATTGTCATCCCTGTACTAAAAGCAACAGAACTACCATGATTCACCCCATGTGAAAATTACTTACACTACTTTAGGTTTTTTGACTGTATGTATGGAGCTCTTGAGAATCGAAAGATCTATTTCACAACAATGTCTTTGCCTCAGTTTTCATAACTGTTTCCCCTACTACAGCATGGTTTTGCTCTTCCTTGAATGCTTTTTATTACTGCTGTATTTAGTGCATAGAGTAGCATGTGCAGAGAAGGTCAAAGCTGAATGTCCTAATGAAGTTCTAATGTTCAGCTTCCAGGGAATGAACCTGAACATATTGAGGTTTATGTCAACAGGATTTGCCACCTGTGGATGACAGAAAAACAGGTTATCTCTATGATTCCAGAACAGTCATATTAATTGCCTCATGCCCAGAAAAGTGCACATTGGTATTACTATTCATTGACTAGTTTGTAAAAAAACCCAAAACCCCACCAAAATTAAACCATATAAGATTAACATTCTTTTCAAAGACTGATAAGAGAGGGGGGATAGTTAGATCCTGTTCACCTTAAATTTTCTTGATAGATCTGCAAATGTAAGTAGGGAATGGGAGACAGTGAGGGGAGGTTTGGAGGGCTGCTGTGACATTTTTGATGACAAGAATGTTGACACACTCAGAAGAGACTGAGGACTTTGGTGCCTGTTGGCTTGTAAAACTCATTACTGCTCACAGGTCTGGCAGTGTGTGCAGCCTATGCCAGGGAACAAGATGAAGCTGCGGTACACTCTCAGGGAAATGGCCTATAACATTTGTCATAAAGCCTGCAGTTTGAAAAATGCCTCCTGGAGCTGCAGCTCAGCACGTTGTAGGGCAAGTCTTTGTCCAGTGGTTTTGGCAAGGAGCTGCTAAACAAAGAACAAAGATGAGGTGGTATTTGACTGTATATGGAATGTTGGAGGAGGAAGGTGATTCCAGCTGATGGTGGAAGAAAAAGGAGGTGAGTGCAGAGAGCTGAAAGATCTGGAGAACTCACTGCTCAGAACACAGAAAACACAGCCTTTAGGCTGCGTGGTGCTATAATTTCCACTACCTGGAGACTTCTGTTGGAGTCTGATGCATCAAAGGGCACATTTTAATTCAGACTTAATTAAAATTTTATGCAACGTAGTTGTCCTATTACTAACACACAGCTGTACTTATCATGAGTGAAATTGGTGAAACCAGTGTCTTAAAATACAAATGAGGGTGCCGACAGTGACAATAAAGAGCAAAGCATATAATCAAAGCTAAAAATGCCAATATGGTTTGCTGCTTATTATGTGAGTTTCTTTTTTTGACTTTCTGAATCTTCAGTTAAATAAGCATTAAGAAAAACACAATAAATTCTAAGGACATCACTCATTCTTGTCACAACAAAAATGGCCTTGAGAAAGTAACCTTTTAAATTTAAGCAAAAAGAACAATATTTTCTGACAACCAACTTTCTAAAAGCAGAAGGCCAATATGCCAACACATTTTAAATGGATTTATAAATATCGGATGCAGATGTAAATCAGCCATATTCTCCAAGTTAGGGACAGCATGTAGTTGAGACTTCTCTGGGAAAGACTTTCAGCTGTATATCAAGTATCAAGACCTAAGAACTACTGCTGTATGCTGGTTTTATCTTTTCTCTATTTTCAGCTCTTGTCTCAAATAACATTTGAGTGAACTAAAAATATAATATTTACCAAAAATAAGAGTCCATCTATTTCCTCCTTCACACTCTGGAGGAAATGAAATTATTTTTGGTCATGCACATGTAAAACATAATACATTCTCTGTGTGATTAAAAAAAATGTTCATTTTTCCCCCTTTGGTCATACAGCTTTAAATCCTGAACAAAGCATGACAGATGTTTCAGTTATTCTAGACAGAAGCCATTGATTAATTCACATTGCATAGAAGCAGTGGAGAACTGCTCATGAGGCTAATAAGCTGCACAGACATCAGAATTAGTTCAATAATTCGGCACGATAGTAGAGCTGCTTAAAATTAATGTTACCAAGCTGGAAAATATATTAGCTTCTACTTTTTGAATCAGTGTTCCTATGGTTAATTATGATCTACATGTCAATCTGGTCTCCCTGATTTAGTCACCAGGCAGTGATCAATGGTGTCACAGCTGGATCACTCAAGCTTTGGTACACGTATGTGTACATGGAAAATCTTATTTACATGCTAGAACCTAATCAAAACAGTGACCTGCATTGCTGAAAGGTCTGATCCATGGGGGAGGTTCCATTTTTGCCACGCTGCTCCTGCTGTAATTCCTCGGAAACAACACATGAGAAATGCAGCTTTGAATCAGGGTGAAATGTTGTTTCATCTCTCTCAAGTTTCTCAGGCCCCTGGCTGAGACTGCATTTTGGGTCATGTCATGATAGATAGACAAGGATGGAGTGAAAAGAGGAAATACATGCCTGAAAATGCAGCTACACTATGAGGAAAGGGTTCTGATCATCATCTACATAGAATAACACATTTCACAGCATGGCAACTTTCTGTGTGATGCCTTTTTGGAAAAAAATCAGCAGTTTATTGGTGTTCCATGGTAGTATGTCAGTGAAGATAAAAAAATATGATAAATCTTGTTTGTAGAACTATTGAAGTTTTTGAACTATCTGACAAAGGCAGCAGTGAGTAGGTCTATATCTGATGATTTTTTATGAACTTCTAGCATTTCTGGTTGCGAAGAACTCAACTGAAGAAAGTTCCAAAAACATGGATAATGTAATGTATCAGTCTGTGAGCATTTGAAGCCAGGTGAAAGTAAAGTCACTGCACTGCATTCTCCATCTGTATGAATGGGGTGAAATATCTATATCCAGCATCTCATTTTTACTTAGTTTGTCTTCTAAAGAAAGCTTCTATATTCTTCTTAATGAAGATAGCAATTCCTCTAAAAGATACTTAGCAAAATATTTGTTTATGAAGTCAGGTAGCTGAAACCAGATTTGTTTAGTTTACTGTTGCACAGGACCATGTGTGAGGTCCCTAGTGGGAAATCTGTGGTTTGCAAGTAGTAAAAGTAGCTACTCCACTGAGCTGAAAAAAAGAATCTGTTATATTAGTGTTTAAGAGGATATCTGTAGGCAGGGATTACAGTGCTGCTTTGAGTTTAACTCGGTTTCACTAGGAAATAATGCATACATTATTGCAGCACGTGTCTGTGCAATGATTGCTGAGTCTGCTTTGAGTCTGTACTTCTGTGCACCAAATTTCACAAAGACACAGAGGCCTGATGGCCATTAAATCCTTACAAACCTCATGGATCAGGACAGAGAAAGGGTGGGAAACGTACTTGTGCCTCCACTTAGAGAGGGACTGTTTGGAGAAACAACATATTTGCATAAGATGTCTTAAATGTTGGAAAAGTTTTCGTGAGTGCTTACCCTCTCCTGGCAACAGAATCCAATCATAACACAAAATTCTAGGAATTTATATCAAGTAATAATTTTTAAACCAGAAGGTCTTTCACTTAGGACTTTAGCCAGGATTTCAACCTAGAGCTTTTTTACTAGAGATGACATTTTAATGGTATCTTCTTTAAAATCAATCAAATCTTTTAAAATTCAGTGCATTCACTGGGGAAAGGCAAAAAAACAAGACCATGATAAAAGCATATGTGATTTATACTAAGATATAAAAATACTGTAGCACAGCTCTTGGGAAATGAAATTCTTGGGAAAAAGGAAGATGGAAAAAGGACTATGTTGGCTGGATTTTATTTCTACATTTTTACTGGTGCATTCATGCTATAAAAGCATTTAGCTGTCAGAAATATTAATGTTCAACACAAGACATACTTTTAGTATTTACTGTTCCCATATCATCTACCTCACAATCTTTTTTCAACTTTTCTGAATCCTGGCCATTTATAAATCAAATCTATTAGCTACTAAATCCAATAGTATAAAGCACACATGAGAATACACTTAGATAGATTAAAAAAGTAATGATAAATATCAGGTGCATAAATTTAAGAACATTTATGAAAGGAATGCTCCTGGAAGATGATAGAAGTCCTCCTAAGGACTTGAAAATGAAATATTAGTAACAAGATATTGACTTCTGTTGCTTAATATAAAAGGAAGGATAGCTTAGTCACCTAAGAGAGGCATACTGTCCACCAGGTCTCAAAGTGCTGTAGAAGAGTCAAGGATGCATAAAAAATCCTCTGTTTTTGTTATCTTACTGGATTTATAGCCCTTTATAGCCCTTAATTTTTAAAAATAAAATAAAATAAAATAAAATAAAATACAACAATAACAAACAAACAACAAAGACCAAAACAAGAAGTCCAAAACATAACCTCAGTTATTGCAATAGTTATATTTTTGTGTTCTCATCCAGTCTGAACTGGAATAAAGTGATTTTCTACTCTCAGCTTAGCTGTGTGAGAAAGGTCTCATAATGCTTTGCCTAAAGCTCTGATGATGTGTTATAAATGTATCAGCCTCCATCACACAGGGACCACGACAGACTGTAGAAGCTACAAAAATATCTATCAGCACTTTGTTTCTTCCATATTCCACTCAAAAACTCCCTGCAGGCATCCTTTCCAGCCATACTGGAGATAATGCTTGTCCTTGGGTGTTCTTGGCTAGGGTCTGCTTGCAAGACCACACTGCACACAGCATACAAAGTTGGCCTGAAGACTCACTGGACATACAGACTTTTACTGCTGTGATGAAACAGGTGTCCTGAAAGTGGTGTGAGCAGGGAGCATGACATCTGTCTTCTTACCCAGGCACTGACTATGCATATGATTGTCAGGAGCAGGATTTCCTGACAGGAGAGAGTTTTCTGGGTCACTCTCAGTGTCAGAGGAAAAGCAGGAAGGCATGATACTCATGGGAAACACAAGGAGAAGGCAGTGGTCAGGTCATTCAGGTGGGAGGGGCAAAGGAGCATTTCTGGCTGGAGGTTTCTAATTTTCATTGAGCAAGTTGTCATTCACAAATCCCACCTGCCCATATCCTCCTTATGCCCCCATTCTATGACAAAGCCTTGTAGTGGAGACAGGGTCTGGCAGACAGAGCAGGGGCAACTGCAGGAGCTGCTGATTAAGTGCTCTCTATCCTTGTTTCCCATTCAACCTCTTTATATGGAATGAGAATTTATATCCAGATCAGTGTGCCAGACTATGTCAGAGTCTGTTTTTCCACATTTGGGCAGAGACTCTCCGCTGGCATCTACAACTAGGAGCATTGGCTGCCTCTGCCAGTATTTTAAAAGTGAACTGTCTTCATCGTCTTAGAAATACTTTTTTTTTCTTTTTTCTTTGTTGTTGTTGTTGTTGTTGTTGTTGTTGTTGTTGTGGTTTTTTGGTGTTTTTTTGCAATAAGGGTGTTGCTCATTTTCTCCCCTAAAATTCAAGATTAAAAAAAAAAGAGAGGGAAAGAGAAAACAAGAACGGCAATATATCCCCCCCCAACACCCAAGAAAATACACAGAAGACAATGTACTTTGCCTGATTTTCAAGGTCATTGTGAAAGAAGAAGGGTAGGGTGATAATTCACATCTGCTTTGTTATAGATGTAATGGAAATTAAAACATCTTAGCTTAGATGCTGTAAAAGAGCTTACACAGCAGGCACTGACACTGGTGATTCATAAGCAATGTTCTCTCCTCACCCAAAGCTCTCATCTGATTTATGAAGTGCTGTGTTGCTTTCTAGTGGTGAAATGTAAAATCTCCTGCTCTCCTGCAGTCATTAAAGGCTACTTGTCTCTCTAGCAGGCAATCAGATTGCCCATATCACAGCTACAGGCGTGCACCACACACAGTCTTTATCTCATAAAGTCAGTGTCCAGCCTGGCCACAGGTGCCTGCCATTGAACAGCTGCAATATTCAATGCAGACTCTGCAATTCTTACACAGATTTGCTTTGTGGATTTACCTTAAGGAGGTTGGATATCCTAGTAAGTCTGGAAATCTTTTTCCATGAAGGGTGTTTGTGCTATTTGCCTTTGCTTCTTCCACTAATGGATATGGAATATATGGAATATATGGAATATATGCAATTGTAAAGAAAAATGTCTTGAAATTGGTAGATCCTGGTACATCCCCAAAGGATTAGCGTGAGAAAAAGGATCTCTTTCACAGGTAATTAAATGGCTCTAAAGGCCTCATAAGCAGAGTGTGAACCTGGCACGGTAGGAGTAGAGAAATTCCAGAGGTGTGCCAGGGTGCTGCAAACTCAGAAGGAGAAACAGGTCTCTGAGTTTCCATATAGTGATTTCAGTCTCTTCATGTGGTTAACAGCTCAGTTAGCTTTGCCTCACTACTGGAGTTGAATTGCTAAATATTTTCCACTTTTTCCTCCGATCTGTTTCTGAGGAAAGAAGGACAATGAATATTTAGTGTCTATGCTGAATTTTGTATTATCTATTGCTGTGGCTCAAAGAAACCAGTGTGTTTGAAACATAGATTTTTGTCACTGTAGGAGAACAGTTCATTGACTACACATTAAAAAGCTTTGGGTTTATGTACAAGAAAAAAGAGGTGCCCAAATATATATGGAAGATCTTCTAGTAGAACAACTGACAAAACAATAAGAAAATAGTGCAGTATTAGATCGGGGGAAAGAAACCCAAAAAACAGAAAAACAGATTGTATGGAAGACAGCATTTTGGTGGTGATGATGGCTAGTTTGAAAGCATTTAAATNCGGGAATCCCCAAACAGTATTTTGTGCAAAATAGATGTCTATTTAATTAATTAACTGTATTTAAGCACTTTCGCCCAGTAGAGGGCAGAATGACAATGACGTAAAAGCCTGAGCTGGCAGAAAGTGTTGGAAAGCGGTTTTCTCAAAGGAATGCTGGCCCTGCTACGGCGTGAGTACCCCAACTCCTACTGGCGGCAGCCTGACTTCCAGGTGTGCAACACCGCTGGAAAGCGCTTCTGAGGTTTCCTGAGGCATCTGGAAGGAAAAGCTGCAGCCTTTAATACCAATATATTCTATCCATGTTTTCCAACAAAGTATTGATGGCAGCTAGAATTTTTCTCAGGCAGAGCCAATGCTGTTTCTCCTGGTAGCAGCAATGATGAAATGGTCTCATCCATTCCATGCAGCACATCTGGGACTGTGTTACAATATTCCCCTTCTTTTTCTGTCTGCAGTACTTGATTAAATTTTATTTGGTAGATGTGGAAATCCTTCTCTGTTTAATGGTATTGCTATAAATATTTCTTGTTAATTCAAAATAAAAGCACTTTTGCAGCAGGGAAGAAGTAATTTTCTTACTGCACCTTGTAACTGCACTCAGTATAAAATAATGTTCTATTACAGTTACAGCATCTCTTTGCATGCAGAGTAGAGACAGCAGAGGCACTGCACCATTGAGACAGAGATGGTTTATTTATACTGCTGGAGAGGGAGCGTACAACCTGGAGTTAATGATTATTTGGACTGGAAGAGGACAGGGAAGCAAGGTCAGCTTGGCTCAAGTTTAAGACAGGGAAGTGCCTGATCTTGACTGCTCTGAGCCTGCTTTGGTTATGAAAGCCTTTGTAGAACATTGCTTTTATCTCATTTCCTTAAAAGAACACAAAAAGGAGCTGCCAGCAAGGCTCATGCAGCAGGGGGCAGCTGTGAAATGAGGTGTTCTTGCAAAAGATGAGGGTCAACAACCATGGAGTGAATGGACTTTTACAGGCATGGGCCAGGAGCAGCTCCAATAGAAGTGTCTGAAAAGGGACAGAGGCAAACACCAGGTGAAGTTAAGCTAAAAATTAAGAGAAAATAATAATTTCATTCAAAAGCCAGCACCCATCCCACTCCTATCTGTGTGGAGCCATTCAAGCCCTCCCTTAAGAGAGTTAAAACCAGCTGTCACAGTCTCAGCAACAGGGTGCTTGACTTATATTTAGCAAATAGCAATGGCTCAAGCATGTTATTCTGAGCCTTATGTATCGATCATGGTTCATTAGCCTGGGGCAGAATTGGGCTAAATGTGGCAGCTAATTTACATGAATAATTGTTAACAAGCAATTCTAGCTAAAAACATAATAGAAAAGATAAATGGGATAATCCTTAAAATATCAGCTGAATGAATATTACTGCTAAGGCGTAAGTGGTTTGGGCCAAATATGACAAACATTTGTAACTTCAGTCTTTGCATTCATGTAGTTGAGATAGCCCAGCTCAGCTCAAGCATCTTCTTACAGCAAGGAAGACAACAGCAGTGTGTTTACT
The DNA here is from genome assembly GCA_013400435.1 of Pycnonotus jocosus. Taxonomy (NCBI): domain Eukaryota; kingdom Metazoa; phylum Chordata; class Aves; order Passeriformes; family Pycnonotidae; genus Pycnonotus; species Pycnonotus jocosus. Next base: position 106,840 of record VWYP01004192.1, on the reverse strand, counting down.
TTGCAGTAGTGCCACTTGGGTTGGTCTCACCATACCACTGCCAATCATGTTCTTGTGCTTAAAGGACCTGTCAATATTTCTCTTCTTTTTCTTTCCGACTTGGAACATTGGAATTGTACATTTTAAAATGAGGCTGAGATGGGTAATGCTGTCTATGTCAGAGGTGCAGGCCTTGCCTTTGAACTCTGCTTCTGTTATATTTTCTAGTGGTGAAACCATGGATAAAAGTAGACTGACAAACAGTGTCCTTATCTGTAACCCTGTAGCCTTTGACTCTTGCAGTAGTTTCCCACAGCCTGTGTGATAGTATGCTTTATACCACCTTTGAAGTTAGGTTGTGTTGAGGTATGGTGTATCAGCTAGAAACGGGGACTGTAGGTATTCCAAGTTTTATATGAGCTCTTGTAGACAACAGGAGATACAAATACCCTACTCCTAATGAATAATCTCATGTTTTAAATTACTAAGTTTTAAATTTGTAAGAAAATTCTGGATTCTAGTCATATTCCCAAAGTAGCTTTTAATAGAGCATCCTGATAAGCATCTTCTCTGGAGAAGAGAAAGATTTCAGGAGACTTTATAGCAAGTTCCAGTACCTAGGGGGGCCTACAAGAGAGCTGGAGAGGGACTTTTGCCAAGGATATGTAGTGGTCAGACACATAAACTGAAGGGTGGGTTTAGATTAGATGTTAGGAAGATGTTCCTTACTTAAAAGGTGCTGAGGCACTGGAACAGTTGCCCAGAGGAGCTGTGGGCACCCCATCCCTGGAAGTGCTTGAGGCCAGGTTGGATGGGACCCTGGTCCAGGGAAAGGTGTCCCTGCCCATGGCAGAGGGGCTGGAACTACTTGACTTTTCAGGTCCCTTCCAACCTAAAGAATTCTATGATTCTATTATGCAGCTTGATCATCCCAGGGTTTTGGATCAGGCCTAGCATTGGGACTACTCTGCTCCAGGAGGGAAGACATGAGGAGGAGGCAGCCAGGATGAGGTAACATGTGCACAGTCCAGAGACAGTGCTGCAGGTGACAGGAACTGCATCTGAAAGGAGGCTCCTAACCAAAAAGTCGCAGTGTAATAAGTTAAATTATATGAATGTGGACCTTTCTCTGCCTCCATTCCCTTTTATGGCATATAAATACTCTGTTTGAACCTTAACATCTGAAACGAATGTAGTAGGCCTCCAAGCAGGTAGGTTTCTTTCTTTCCTCTGTACTTCATCCTTTGTCAGCAGTGAAAAAGCCTTTTGGATCCCACAGATTTGAAATTCCCCCTGCCTAAGTAATTACACCAAAAAATTGGAATAAGAGAAAAAAACCCAACAACCTAACCCTTACTATTGTCATCTGCAGTCTTGAAACCCTCCATATACTCACTTACAAGATGATTTTTATAACACACTGGTGTTTCTCAAATGGTCCCTGAAGCTACTCAGTGGGAATAGCCAGCTATCAGCAAATTCTATAACAATTCCAACTATAATATGCAGTAACAAATAATAACAAATGCAAGGTACAGCACAGCTCATAGCTCTAAATTGTAAAAATACCATCCTAATTTATGAGGTTATTACTTGTTGAGATAAAATACAGCTAATATTAAAGCTGCTTCTGTACTACAACTTCCAGTGCCCCTGGTCTAGGAAACATGGATATAAATGGGATGAATTCTGGATGCTCCCCAATATCCAGTGCCTTAATGGTGTTTGAAACAAAACTATTCTGATGCAACATAGCTCTCTGCTGGCCTACAGGTACTTAACATAGCATAGCATTTACCTATTTATGTAAGGGAATAAGAGAGTATTTTTATTCTAACATAACTGCATTAGGGAGACATTATTTTGTCAGAGATAATTGAAAACCTGTGGTTGTAGGTCTGTATTCTGCTTTTAACTGTGTCTCTAGGCCCTCATAAATTCTCATTAAGAGCTGGTATGAGCTGTAAGTACAGAATTTCGCTGGACGCTCTTTGTTTCGTTTTCATTTTCTGCAGAGGATAGGTGCAAGCTTCTACCCCAGCCTCACTGAAGTTCAGACTCTTCCTGGGCCTTCTGACTTATTTTACTCAAAGGGAAATACTGACTTTTTGCTGTCTTTTGCTGCCACCTTTTGCAAACATGTTTTGTTTGTCTCAGTGGTTGAAGGAGCTCGGGTTAGAGGCTCTGTGTGTTATTGTTGGGTAAGTGACTGGGACACTGCAACTAGGCTACAGCTCCACACATTGTGTGGGGAGAGTGAAGGGGCCCTTTTCCAGTCACCAATTCTCCCCTTGAGAACTACTGTTGTACTGATTAGTTTCACTCCTAGGATGCATCTTGCTATCCAAGCCTGATGCCTGAACATCTTAGGTATTGTCCATCTCCTTTCTTGGTCACTTTACCGTGACTCTTTGGATATAGCTTTGGTATCTGTGTATGGTTCCTATATTATTCTTCAAGATCACTATTTTCTTTACCTTCTTACCTTTGTGTAAGGGCTGATGTATTTTGTCTGTAGTGCAGGTTCCTTTATGTGTATGTATGTGTGAATAGAAAGCATGACTCAATATTAGACTCACAATCAAAACATTGTTAGCTGTGTTTGGCCAGAGAAGAAAGCTATTGGGAGGGAGCAAAAAAAAAAAAAAAAAAAAAAGGCTCTGGCAAAGCATTTAAAAATGTCAAAGGGATTTGGTTTCTGGATGAGGAGCTAGTTTTTCTAAACAAAACATCTATACTTTCAAAAATATTTCAAGGCAATTGTTTCTATATGAAGCACATCAGCCTTTTTTTCAGTTAATGACTTCCCCCAAGATTGTTCAAAAGGTGTGTGCGGCAGCTGGGGACATGGTTTAGTGGTGAACATGGTGAGGCTGGGTTAACCTTTGGACTCCATGATCTTGGAGGTCTTTTTCCAACTTTTATGGTTCTATGATTATAAATACAGAGAAGAAGATAGATCCTTCCAACCTCCAACTGTAGTGTAATATCTTCAGCACAGGAAGAACACTTTACAATTTCTTTGCAAAGCCACTAGTACAATGGAAGACACTTTGCCATGCATATTCTGGGCTAGTACTGCATATGAGCAATGAATAACAGAAGCACATTGCAGCTGAATAAACTCTCTAGCTCTTCATCAGAACCAGCTTGTCAGTTTACAGAGCAAAGAGTAGGATTCTTTCATTTTGCCTGATTTTAATCAGGTATTTTAAGCAAAGTTTTTCAGTTCATTTTGCTTGTGGCATTCACATGGAATGTCATACTTTCCAATTACTATTCCATTTGGATTTATTCAGCCTATAGAGCCATTACAGTCACAGGCAACTGAATAAGTTTAAAAATTGAAGACGATTTCTGTATAAATGCAGATCTGAATAGATCATTATGATTAAAAATGTTATCTTCTCTTGCTTGCTTTTGCTTCTTAGAAGAAGAAAAATGGTAGTTGTGTTTCTGGTATGCTGCTAGAGTGCTCCTCCCCAAGGTTCTAGTTAAAACTGGGTTCAGATACTTAGAAGTTGTCATTGTTCCTTCATTACCCGGTAGGAGTTGTCTCTCTGGGTATGTTTGGCAGAGATGCACAATTCTGCATGTTTGCCACAGCATAAATACACTCCTTTCAAAACTGAGTTTTGATTGCTGAACAGTATTTTTTATGCACACAATGAAATTAAGGAGATAAATGTGAAAATAGGACATAAATAAAATCTAACCTCTGTTGTAGACAAAGGTAACTGCAAGGGCTAAAGCAAAGCCACTTTATCCTGTTTTGTGAAATTGTGCCATGCTGTTTGTAGAGAACTACAGCTGTCTTTGTGAGAAAAATGATCTCCGTATCTTTAAGATGTTGCTCGTTTTCCACTGAATCCACTATGCAAGCATGTTCAGCATTTTTTGCAGTTTATGGACAGCTGAAACAAATATATGTTGCAGGAAATACTTGCTGCTTTTCAACTGTACCAAATGTTTACATGTGCCTTCCTTTAGCATATAAGTAACCTTCATTAGTCAAGCACAAAAAGTGACATGTGTACATAGCTAGATGTGTTTAAGCACGGCCTGGACTGTAGCTTGAAGTATCAGAAGTACGTTCCTGGCATTATAACACTGCATTTCAGTTTTTCAGGCCTTTCTTAAACCATGTAAATCAAAAGGGCTCTGTACCTCAAGGATAAATAACTCGCTTTTTCTCATGCACAGAACGCGGCTCAAAAGGACACCTTGACCTGACTGAGTTAATAGGAGTCCCTCTTCCTCCTTCCATCTACTTTGTCACGGGCTATGGAGGGTTCCCAGCTTACAGCTTTGGTCCAGATTCCAACATTGGCCGGCTGACCAGCGCTATAATACCATCGCCCTTCTACCGAGACTTCGCTGTCGTGGTAACCGTGAAACCCAACAGTGACCGTGGAGGAGTGCTCTTCGCAATCACAGACGCCTTCCAGAAAACCATCTACCTGGGACTGAGGATTTCACCAGTTGATGACAGCACCCAGAGAATAATCATGTACTACACAGAGCCTGGATCCCACATCTCCCGAGAGGCTGCTTCCTTTAAAGTGCCGGTGATGACTAACAGGTGGAATAAATTTACAGTGACTGTTGAGGGAAATGATATTGTTTTGTTCATGGACTGTGAAGAATATCAGAGGCTTCAGTTTCAAAGGTCTTCTCGAGCCTTGGTATTTGAATCTGGCTCTGGGATATTTGTTGGTAATGCAGGAGCCACAGGACTGGAAAAGTTCACAGTAAGTACTGTCTGATAAATTCATATGCCTCAGTGTTCAATACATGCACTCTCTACCCAACAAACCCTGCTTACAGAGGTTATATCCCAAGTGAAGGGCAAATCATAGAGTTTGTATTTTCCATACATGGCTAGGGTTTGGACAGTGAAGTTATGTTTGTATACTAAACCTCTGGCTTAGTACACAAATGTTCTGAGAGCCTCAGGATTTTATTAGTAGTTCAGATATTATGCCAAATCTCCAGTCTGAATATTAGAAATTTCAAAGTAAATATGTCACAATTTTTATGGCCTTTCTAAGAAGGGAGGATTTCAGATAATTAATTTTCCTAATTTCTGATAATACCTTATCGTTTAGCCAATGTATAAAATGCTTATTAGTTAGGTATTCATATCCAACATCAGAAGGAGAATGATGTTATCAAAGGTAAGGATAGTTGGAAGATAAGGGTGTATTTTTACAATTTATATGTTATTTGTAGCTTATCAAGTGCTTTAGGAAATAGAATACACCAAAACCACTACTAAGAAGGCTCCCAAACCTTCTTAGCTTGAGTGCAAGCATCCTTCCTGCTGCATCCTGACTGAAATTCTCAGCCATTGAGAGTGCCCAGCATGTGTGAGATCAACTCACTGTCAAATGGAAAGGAAAATGTCATACTTTATCTGCCCTCTTTTTGTATTTCCTGTACTTCAGAACTTGTGTTTTGTGAGATTAATGTCTCTTCTAAATTAGTCAAGCAGCAGCAAAAAACAGAGTGGAACCTTTCCTTTAGGGAATAAAGATGTTCTTTCCAAAGTTCAGGCATACTGGCAAGTTGTGAGTTCCACCTGGTAAGCCGCAAGTTGAATGTACTTTTATAATTTGTCTGACTAGTCTAAGCACCTAGAATCACAGAACCATGTGGATTAGCAGAAATAAAGGAAAGTGGTATGTAGGAAAACTGCATGTTGGTGCTCCCTTTCTCAGGCAAACAGGAAGACTGGAGTATTGTGAATGCCTGATCACTAAGTAGGATTGAGAAACATTCAAGAAAAGGGAAATTCTTTGGTATCCCACCTGGAAAACACATGTGATGATGGCTTGCTGAGATTATCATCAATAAATCTGTAAATATGATGACAGAAATGCATGGTGGATGACACTGTAATGCATTTCCACTGACACAGGCTGTTCTGTATGCTACATTGAGTACATAAATTTCAGCCAATACTCTGAGTGCTTCATTAGCACTAATTGTGACTTGTACTCTAGGTTCCTGTGCCTTTATTTCTCGATGCATCATATGTCACAAATGCCTTTGAGCAGAAAAACTAAATGCTTGAACCTCGCTCAAACTCTGTTTCTATGCCAAGAACTGTTTATATTAACTGCCCAAAACAGAAACAAATCATAGCAGATTGTGCAAATGAATAGATGTCAGATGCTGATTTGCTCTGGCTAATGGGAATTCATGTGTCTAAGGCTCTGGTTGTCAGACACAAAAGGACATAACTATCATCAGATTTATTGAAACCAAAGGAAAATCTAGCCATAATGCTTGTAAACAACAACCAAGTATAGCTGAATCAGTGATGATGCCAGATGCTGCAAACTGGTTTTTACAGGCAAGGCAGCAGCAGCTGCAAGACCCAGAGAGGGAGTTAACTATTTCATACATACCATCCCTATCATGCAGACTGGTGCCTGACTTTCCTAGTTGGAGGAATTGGCTAACAGTAACACTTGGGAAACATTAGAGCACTCCATTTTGCTTTCTTTACCATCCAGGGCCACAGATCAGAGCAAGAGAAGAAAAATACGTTCTCCAAATGTGATTCACTTCTACTATGAAAAAAAGATCACTTCCAGCAGACTGTTTAATAGGTTGTGCCTTCTTTCATGTATGATTTTTCAGTGAACTGCTCAGTCAGTCTGACATCGTTCAATATCTGAGCTGCCCATTAAGTTTTGAGAGAAATAGGATGTTGAGATTACTGAGCTATTGCCTCAAAAGGCCAGCAAACTCAGGAGGCACCAAGTGCATGAGTTTCATGGTCTTGAAAGGTAGATGAATTAGAGGATTTTTAAAGATAGAATCACAAATTTTATTCCTTTCTAAAATATTCTAGGTGGTGTGTTATATGTAAACAGGCTCTTGACTTGAATGTCTATCTTTGTGTCCTGTTGTGCATCACATCTAACTCTGTGAGATCTTGTAATAAGGAAACATCCCCCACATTTCTTAAAGCACTTTGAGTCTTTGCAGAAACAATAGCTAAACATTTTAACTGAAATTGTTACAGCTCCTTCAGCATGTCAGACTGAGAAGTACAGTTTGTGACTCTGAAAAAAAGAAACTGGATTTTCTGATTTTTATCAGCAAATCCATCTCCTTTATTTCCTCTCTGGAAAGTTCTAAGCTGGCTTCTTCCTGACTCACTTCATCACTTATTGGTATTCCCATCCCATCCTTTATCTCCATTTTTAGCATTTTCACATGCCACTTCTGGAGCTGCAACACACTTCTTAACTAAAAAAAGCAGACAGTGTTTTACAGAGTGTATGGCATAATCCAGGACTAGATCCTTCAGCTGGGGCACTAACAATGCAGTGTGTCAGTGATCAAAGTGTCATTGCAGCGTGACAGTCATTGTATTCTGGCAGCTTCCTTTTGCTCTACATTTTGCAAAAGGAAAATTCGTGAACATATTTATATCTTTAAATTTGGATTATTGTCACGGAATTTTATACTTTAGACCATTTTCCAAGTAAATCAGAAGACAGTTTGAGGTGCTTTGTTGCTTAGTTTAATTCCCATCCCTCCACCCTCACTCCCCTTCACACACTAAAATATTACTTCCTCGAAATGTTTTTGATGTTCCATGTAGGGCTCAATTCAACATCTTACAATCAAATCTGACCCAAGGGCTACTGAAGATCATTGTGAAGATGATGATCCTTATGTAAGTATTCTTATAAACACTTCCTCAATGCCTCAGAGATTTCAAAGTAAATTTCCATTTGACATCTTTCATAACACTAGATGTAATATTTTTTCTTGGAAATATTGTATCATACTTAAAACTATCTGTGGGGCGGATTTTTTTCCTGTACAACCCTCAAAACTTTTTTTTAGAAAAAGCATTTTATTTTGTCTAAAACACCTTTCAGGAAATGAACTATGGCTTTTATTTTTCTGAAGGGTCGTTTTCATGGAATGCTATAAGTACTGAAATAAGTTAACATCATAATAAAGCTTTGCCAGCCAAAAAAATCAGTCATTTTTCTGCATTTAAATGGCCAATTCCTTGGAGATCTTGCTTTTTTCTCCTGACATTTAAGAACTTCCTCCCAATAACTGGATTTTGTACAGGCTTCAGGGGACAGCAGTGGCAATGGCAGCATTCAAGACTATGATACTTCTGAGGCACAAGAAGCTCTTGCACCTTCTCGTCTTCCCATGAGGGTAAATTTATTTGATTTATTTACTTTAAAATTCTGCTTTAATATTACTCTTTCTAAGGCTAGGGTCTGGATTTGCTTAGTAGCTTTCATATTTGGCAATTTCCAAAGGCTCCCATGAGAACAAAGAACATCCATGAGAATGATGGCACAATGCCAGATTTTTAAAAAAATGGTATATTTGACAACAATCAGCAATCAGATCTTGGGAAGAGTATAATACAAGGTTGGGAAAATATGTATGACACTTCCTGGGAACACTCTCGTACTCTGCATCAATTCTTATCTCAGGAAATGCTTGAGCCAAGGGTATATGTGGTTAGTGGAACTCAGCTGAGTTATTCATCCTTGAATTTCTTGTTTTCTAATTTAATGACATGTTTAGTGTAGGACATGCACCTTTTTCTTGCCCTTCTGAACATGCTAAACGAGGCTCTCGTTTGGTGGTTAATGGACTGGATGACAGAGTAAACAGCTGTTTCTTACCATATTTAGAGATTTCTAACACATCATGTCCTCCTCACTTCTTGTACCAGGCTTAAATATTCCAATCTGTTCCTCACAATGAAGTTTTCCATGCTGCTTGTGTCAAACATTCACTTTTTTTCATACAAGGTCTCATTGGTTCCTTTAGAGAAAAATCAGTATGTTTCTGAGAAATAGCCTCACAGAAACCATGCTCACATTTGTCTGATATTGTACATACTTCAGCTGTTTCACTGTTGAATCTTACAAAACCCATGGGCAAATACTTTTTGGTTGTGATGTCCTGTCATTCACTTACTGTGTTTCCTACCCTTTTCATACCAAGACCTCAGTTTTAGTCATATCCACTGCTGAGTTTCCCAATAATATTTTTCTTCAAGAATTTTAACTCTTCCATGGTCAACAAGAAGGGAAGAAAACCTTTTTTTTTTCTATTTTAGACTTCAAAGTCTCTGGTTACTCTTTTTATAATTTTATTAAGTATTGACCAAGCCTCCTGCTCCTGATATGTTTGAATAAATTTTTAATAATTTTTTTTGCCTTTTACATATGAGCTCATTAGACTTATTTTGGTCTGCCCTGTGCTTTGCACAGAATCACAGACTAGTTGAGTTTAAAAGGGACTTTTGAAAATTGCCCTGTCCAATTCCCTTTTCAAAGCAGACCCCAATACAGCTGGTTGCCCAGTGAGCAGGTTGTTCAGTGCCAGTTGAGTTTTGGATTTCCACAAAAACGGAGACTCTACAGCTTCTCTGTTTCAATGCAGGTTTTTTTCTGACATAGAGCCTGAATTTCTTGTATGTTAAAGTGGGTCCATTGTGCCTTTTCCCTTCACTGGCTACAGCCAGTGAGAAGGCTCTCGTTCTGCCTCTTCTTTACTCCCTCTTATCAGGATCTTCTACATGTTGATAAGGTTGTTCTGAGCCTTCTTGAGGCAGTCCTTGCTCTCTCATCTTTCTCTAAGTGATCCAAAGACAGGCAGCTGGCCCCAGCTGGTACTACTGCATGGGGTAATTCCTCCCTCAATGCTGGATTTGCACTTTACTTTTCCTGAATTTCTTCAGCAAGGTAGGGTCTTTCCAAATGGCAGCAAAATCACCTAGTGCTTGATGACTCGTCTGCATTTTACATCACACCACAAAATTTAATTGACGAAATCTTACTGTGCCTTGACTTTTTCTCATTTGGGTAAAACTGTAGTTAATTCATGAAAGATAGCTTTTCTATCCAGAAAAATGTCCAATTCTTTTAGCTATTGTTTTTAGCTTCTGTTTAATAATCTTCATAATTACTGCACGGTTCAAAATTACACACAGCAATAGTAGAATGTTTTGCTTTTGTTTCTTCTTCTGAAAGATGTGATTTAATCCCAGCTGGCCACTAAGCACCACACAGCCACTCCCTCACTGCCCCATCCGTGGGATGGGCAGAGAACTGGAAGAAAAGTCAGAAAACTCATGGGTTGAGATAAAGACACTTTAATAGGCAAAGCAATGCTGATCTGGAATGAAAGAAGCCAAAGGTCCTTCTTGAAAATGCAGTCTCTGACAAGTGTATGGTGCTTGTGGTTTCCTCCCTCTCTATGGGTTTGTCAAGTGTAGGTCCCTTGCTTTGGGGGAATGGAGTCCAAAGGTACTACACTAGTTTTTCTCAGAATTCTGGTTTGCTTCATAGATGTGGTAGTTCTGATTACTGTGCTTTGAGGAAGGTAATCTAGTGGTTTTTCCCTTAAAACACGTGATAAGCCTTTACTCTAAACCATTCTTTGGGATTTTTTTCTTTTTTAGCCTGAAGATACGTTGGCTGAGCCAGTGGAAGCCCCCCCAACCATACTGTCTTATTTGGAAGAGAATGATTTCTCTGGAAATCACAGATCAGAAGAAACCTCAGAAACAGCTAAATTTAAAGAACAAGGCACTGCCTCGGGTTTTGGGGTTTTTTTTGGGGCGTGGGGTCATTTCCATTCTCTGGTTTTGAATCTGTCATTTCCCTGCCTATGGAAAGCCACTGTCATATTTTGGGTGCAGCCAGGAAAGGAAAATGCTATGGTTTTGGACATCCTGTATGCAAGAAAAGAATTGGCATATCAAACATTTGGGCTTTGAAAATGCAGTCTGTTAAACTGCAAATTTTTAGTAGCAGCAAAGGTAAGTGGCAACTACTACAGCCACTATTCAACACATCTCTCACTTCTCCCTCCATATAAGGGCTTATCTCAGACTCATTGTTGTTAAACATACCAAGAATGGATTTACCCTTGTGTGGAAGTTTCAGTTACAGAATTGTGGTTCATATTTAAAAAAAAAATTTTAAAGTACTTGTATAAAACTAAGAAACTGACCTGAGGAGCTGCTGCTGTGACAATCTACAGCACTCTACTAGAAGTGCAAGTGTTAGGCAAAGGGAATGAGAGAAGAAAAATCCTCTTCATCCCGCTCAGGTCAGCGAGAAGCATGGCACCCCTTGACTTGAGTCATATACCTCTGCAAATAGTCCTGCTGGCTCTAAAGCCACATGGCACCTTTAAAAGGGATTTAAGACAGATATTTATTTGATGACTTGATATAGTAAACAGCCTTTCATGTAAAACTGAATCCTGCCACGGAATAACCAACTATTTACTACTTCTATTTCCTCCAAAGGATGTGAATGTGCCTAGTGCACCAGTTGGGTGTTTTGGGTGCAAGTGTAGGCAGCAAAGCAAAGACAGCAAGACATAATGCGGTGAGGAATCCAGCTCTCCACTGCTAGGACAACTTCAGGGCACTCCTAGAAAACAAAAAGAAAAGCTAGATATATTAATAAGGCCAAAGACAATGTTGCTATTTTAACTCCACACATACTTCAGATAGTACCTGCTGTAATTAACTTTTTTTTTTTTGTGGTACATGGATGACAAATAGGCAACCATTAGACTAGAGCTCAAATAAAACATGATGATGCAATATAGTCCTTGACCTTAAAATAAACATGTTTTGTAATTTTACTCTCACCTTTCTCTTTTTTTTCTTTTCTTTTGAAATTTTCAGAGTTGTAAAATGACTAATATTAATCTTTGGAATTTATTTTAGTCATAATCTGAATAATTTCTTTTTTCATAAAACTTGCAGCATCTGTCTCTGATAAATACCTCTGGGCAGGTTTTGTTTTGCTCTCTCATTAATAAATTATTATTTTATTTAGATGTAGCTGTCATGGAAACTGGACAAGGCAACAATGAGTCTACCACTGTCACACAGAAAAGAGAAGAAGATGGCTCTGGTGCAGCTGTTTTGCCAGGAGTAAGCAGAGAGGAGGTCTGTATAACGGGTTTATCACATGCCTAATCTTTTAGTCCCAAGAACTGGAAAATCTGGACTTTGAAACATATTGCATTTGTAAAGTAGTGTGTAACCTGAATTCTGTGTGATTCTACAAATTAGAATTACATAGGTGTGATGGTTTGACATTTACTAAATTTGTGTATTAAGTATGAGATAGGATTTTTGGGAGCAAAAAGGCAAAACAGACTTAATTTAAAAGCAAAACAGATAATTTATTAACAGGTACATTAAAAGAAAGAGGAAAGAAAAAAAAAACAGATGAGAACTTTCAAAACTTTTCTTTGCAGAACTGTTCAGCTTTTATAAACAATGTAAAGAGGCAAAATTCAAGAATTCTAGGTCAATACCACCTCTAAAATAGTTATTCATTCAGTCTTTGAGAGAGAGAAGTCTCTCCTAGTTTTTAGTAATTCCACACAATAACAGCCCACCCAGGACAATTCTGCAATGTGTAACCTCCCATACTTATGTAGCCTTTTCTTTTGACTACACATATGGGTCGTGGATCTGCAAATTAGGGTAGTACCTGGAAGACAAAAGTAAAAATCAAAGAACTTTGAAGGCAAAGAGTTTTTCATTTCAGAGAGCAGAGACACTTCTTCTTTTCTTCATCTGCAAAGGACTTCTTCTCCTCTCTCTGCTCAAGCTTTTCGTAGGATCATCAAATTACAGCTTTCAGTTCAATATTCACACAGCAAATCACAGATACTTCTGCTTTAAAATCCACAAGCTTTTTCCCAATGTGCATTGTCCATGATTTAAAGGAATTAGTCTGTTACTAAAAACCTTTAGGAGATTTCAGCCCAAACTTCAGGCAACTCATCATCTCTCCCACTTAAAAAGTCACTCCTCCTTCACTGACTTAGATGTCTTCATATTGTCCCTTTACATATCCTTCCTTGGCTCTCCCTTCCATCTCAGAGAAAAAGTTAAGGAAAGTCTCAATTTCTGTTAAGAAAGGGTTAAACTTGTACGAGCTTACTGTAGTCACGTGGTTTCGTGGTTTCTGCCGCGGTAACACAAAGATTCCAAAATCATGCCGGTGCAAAGCCCAAGAAAACAGCAGAATTTCAGTCACCAAGCAGGCTGATGGATGGTTCTCTCTCTTTCACCGCCCCTCGGGCCAGAAGCGTTTGCAGGCAGCGATTGGGCTCAGCCCAGCTCTGCTGCAGCCCAGCCATGCGGCCGGGACCGGCCAGCGGCAGCCCCGCTCCCCTCCCCCGCTGGCAGAAGGGCAGGAGAGCGGCTCTGCCGGCTGGACCACCTCCATCTCGGGAGGCTCTGCCGGCTGGGCCACCCTTACTTCGGAGCAGCGGCTCCTCCAAGACCAGCCAGGCCTGGGCCGCCCACTCCGGCCACTGCCTGGTGTCACCCCATTGCCAGCCAAGAGCAAAGAGGCCGAAGAGCACTTCCACTGATAGTTTTATAGACGTATCACCAGAGTCGTATCTTGTTTCTGAGTGGTCAATCTACATGCCAATCAGAAAACTGACCTCTGATAGGTCAACCCACAACAATAGGTCACCCAGCTGGAATCCTGTGAACTACTGGCATACTTGCCCTACTTGTTGGTATGTTTCAAAATAATCATCTGCCAGTACATTTTTTATGGATTAACATTCCTACTGCAACAGCCACCAAAGATTTTTCCAAGCAAAAAGTAAATAATGACCTTTCCTTCCTCTTGCCTTGAGACTCCTGCACCAAAAGTTTGTTCTAGTTATTGCTTGAAACTACAGTCAGTTGTGACCGCTTCTTTTTGCAAGAAAACACACTGTGTCATGAATGACAGAAATTTAGAATAAAATTTCCACATTGTGTTTAGTTCAAGTGTTTAAGGTCACTCCTTGCAGAGTCTTCTTGCATTCCTCTGTTTACTGTGGTAAAATATAGCAAGTGATGAAACATTAAGTTAAGGATCATCCATTGGAGCTGACACACAAGAAGTTTTAGTATTTGTTGGAGAACTTCCAAATATAATTTCTCTAACATTTTCATGTCTGGATTCACATCTTTTTAAAGCAGCAATTCTAATATTAGTTTATATAAATAAATAGATAAATGAAATATCAGATAAACTATTAAGGTCTTCTTTTTTGTGCCATTTTTCTTTAATAAAAATTTGGTCTTGATTTAGGAAGTGTGACACATTAAGCTTAAATCTATTGTGACAAGTGGTTTTCCTACTTACTTGTCTTTACAAATTTTCCTTACTTTATTTCAAGTTTTATGTTTTTCACTACACAGGTACCCAAGATGATTATATATTTTAATAATGACCAATCATTTAGAAAATAGTAATTTAAAAGAGTTGTTACTGCCACTTCTCTCTCAGGTTTTGCTTGCACCCGGTGTTACTCCTGCCTAAATGTAGAATCCAGCATTTGTTCTTGTTTAGTTTCTTGCTATTAATCACTGCCCAATGCTCCAGGCTACCCAGATCCTTCTGCAAGGCCTCTTGTCCCTCAGGAGTGCCAGCAGCACTTCTCAGTTCAGAATCATCAGCAAACTTGCTGCTGGTGCATTCAACTCGTGCATCCAGATCACTGAGAGACAGACTGAACAGAACTGGCCCTTGGATTGATCCCTGAGGAACACCACTGGTGACCACTCACCAGCCAGATGTGGCCCTGTTCACCACAACCCTTGAGCTCTGCCCTTCAGCCAGATCTTCACCCAGCACACCACAAACCCACTCACCCCACAGCTGGAAAATTTGTCCCAAAGGATGCTGTGATGGGCAGCATCAAAAACCTTACAAAAACCCAGGGGAGTTACATCCACCTCTGTTTCTTCATCCTTCACGTGGGTGATTTCACCACAGAAAGATACCAAATTAGTTAAACAGGACTTTTTCTTCATGAACCCAAGCTAAGTGTTCCTGACAAGTGCAGTGTTCTTTAAATGCTTTTCAGTGGTGCTCAGTATGATCTTCCCCTTAATTTTCCAGGAACAGAGGTCAGGCTAACAGATCTGTAGTTCTGCATCTTCCCTTACACCCTTTTGTAGAATGGAATAACACTGATTATCTTCCAGTCAACAGCAACCTGCCCAGACTCCCAAGATCTGCAGATGATTGAGAGGGGTCCTGCCATACCATCTGCTACCTCCTTCAATACTCTAACACTGGATCAACAGTCCTGTTATCTCACTCAGGCATTGATCTCTACCCACAGTTAAATAGATTCTCTTCTGATGCTTTTCTGGATGGGAAAAAATTCTGTAATGAGTCCAGACTCAAAAAAGAAAAAAAATTGCTGGTCTTTGGGACCTTTCCTTTTGGCAAAACCCAGAAAGGTCTTTCAAAAAATCAGTTTACAGTTCCTTTGCTGAAAGTTGTCATCCTGTTAACTTCACAATACTTTGAGAATTATTGTATTTCATCCCTCCTAGTTTCATTAGCTGATAATGGAACTCAAAGTATTTCATTGGTGTTTTAAAATGTGAGCAAATTCTAGTGGTTATTTCAAAATACAATACTCACTTATGTGTTTTGTTCTGTATACTGGTTTTTAATTTAAATATGTATTAATGTCCAAGCTTCATTCCTGGAACATGTTATTTTGTTCTGGAATATTTAAATTATTCCTTTTGTTATTATTACTTTCTCTTGACAAATACTAATGTTTAGCAATATTACTCTTGCTGGTTTTCGTTTTTATTTTTTGTTACCATTGTTTCATCTTCTGCCACTTTTTAACCAATATGTAACCTTCCTTTGTTAGAGTCGTGGATCTTGGGGAAGTTGGCTAAACCACTCATAAGCATGTCTATCTTAACTTTTACAGTTTTTTCCCTGACAGACTGAATATGTGAAAATTATATTTTTTCAAACCTACACTATTGACATAGAGTGTGCAGATTTATGTGGATATGAAATAAGATCATGGTCATTTGCATCTAGGTAACCAGCTCAGAGAGAAATTTATCTGTAAGTGCATGAATGATCTTTAATATGGATTGCCTCTGCTGAATGGAATGTACTGTTTTTATGGTGTCTATCAGGTTCTCACTGCATTGAACAAATTAAGGGTTGTAGGAGAAAGGGAGGGGAGGCAGAAAGAGAAACAAATGGGAAAAATAATACAACATATTTTTCATATTTCACATTTTAATTACTCAGGGCCAGAAAGTTCAGGAAGTAGAGGATGGGTTGACAGAGTCTCTAGGAGGGTCAGGAATAGAAGATATGGAAAATAAAGAACAAGGACCTCCTGGATCTCCAGGGAGACTTGGGCAACTCGGTCAGCCTGTGAGTATTTTCTCTCTATTGAAAGAAAACGTGTATTTTAGAAAAGGTAATCCATCACACATGCGTGGAGACCTGGAACTGCACAGCCTTGCACACTGTAAGATGGGTGTAACCTCAGCAGCTGAGGAGGATCCTGCCTGCACTGCACACGTGCCAGGGGCAGGTGCCTGGGGAGTGACAGCCATCAGAAAGCAAAGGCGAGCAGCTGCTGTGCTGACATACAGATGTTCTCAGAGCAGCAATTCCACCAGCTCCTCGGGCAGTGCTGCAGCACCCTCCCAGCTGTCAGGTTTGGATGTGGACAAAGGTGCAGAACTCCCAGGCCTCCTTCAGCAATTTCTCCATATCAAGGATGTTTCATTTCAAATCCTTGTGAACCATCAGCACAAGATGCATGAGATTAAAGAAAGGTGCAAAACATCCCACTGTGCCATAGTTTTTGATATAGTTCTGGTTTGTCATTTTGTTACTGCATGGCACATCACATTTTAATTAATTGCTTTTCTCTTTTGTTACTTCTATGTTACAGTGTTTGATTTATCTTTCTAACAAAGATGTTTTATTTTAGGGCATTCCTGGTAAAAACGGATTACCTGTAAGTACTCTTTTAAACGTATTTTGGTTAACTGAACTAAGAAAAATGCAACATTTTTTATGAGGTTCTGCTACATCAAGGCCTAAGCAGCAAAATATTTTCTTCATCTCCTCTCTTTAGAAAACAGTTCTGGTGCTGTAGTTGACATCCTCGAGTTGTTAAGAGAGTAAAATCCAAGTTTCTAAGAGAAATTTATCATTTCCCAGTTGCAAAGAAAGAAAGATGCATGGCATGGCATGGCATGGCATGGCATGGCATGGCATAAGCAGCTGTACCAGGAATTCGGCTCTAGTGAGGCTGGCTTCTTTTGCGGAGGGAATTTCAAAAAGGGGACATACTCAGACCCCTTCTAGAAGGGTGCTTCATTGACCCTCCATAGACACATCCTTCCAAGTTGCCTTCTCCCAACCTCAGCTGCAATTCACTTTGTAGTTAATTGAGAGTACTTTTGAGTTAATTGGGATGGTAATTTCTCTTGTGCAGAAATTCGACTGCATCTTCTGCTTCATCATTACCGCTTTACTTTCTCTGAGTTCCTCTGCTTTATCCCTCTCTGTCACATTTGTTTTCCTCTTCCCAGGATGTTCCTTCCCAGCTTCTCCACATAACTCCCATCCCTGGGTCAGCCCACCTCAAGATGCTGATAGCCTGCACACATATCCTCTCTGTGAGGTATTGCCCAGCAAAGCACACAATGACAAACCTGTAGCTGCCATATCTGTGCACATCTCAGCTGCTGTTCTCTATCTGTCCTCTACTGATGTTCTGCTGCCTTTGTTTCCTTTCTCATTTGTTTCCCCCTGCCACTTTGTGAATCTTTCCCCTCTCCAGGACCTTACCACCCAAAGGCTGTCACCACTCCCATGCCCTCTCCTCTTTTTCCATACTAACATGTGCCGCTTCTGGGAGCTTCCTGACCCTGCCTGCCCCCTGCAACTGAACCTCAAATGAAACTGGTAAATTCTAAGATATTAAAAAAATAATTCAGTGGTCGTTCATGGGGTGCATTATTGAGCTTCTTTCTGAATGCTGTCTCCAGACACTGGTATCTTCAAGGAAATTTAGCTAGGTTTGCAAATATTTAGCTAAAACCCAGGTTATGTGTCATTAAGGTGGTTTTGGACAAGAAGTTTATATTTTATGTATTAAGAGAAGCCTGACTACCTTCATGCAGCACATCTTCAAAGAAAATTCTATGAAACCAATATGTCTTAGAGAAAACTCTTCTAATGTAATTTAAATGCTTCAAAACCAATTGTCTTGTCCTTGTGAAACAATTCTATTTTCTATCATAGGAATCTTGTGACAGTGTCTTGTATTTCTTGTAGTTAATCTTTTGTCCATGTGTATCTGGGTTCCAATCTTACATATACCCATGCAACTTTACTATTGTTCTGATGGGGCTTCACTCAGCAATGAAATTAATATGTTCTATATTTATGTTGGTCATGTGCTTGCTACTTTTCTATGAACGTGCTACCAGTAACTCTACAGGAAAAATCAACACCCTTCAGTCTTAGAGACATATTTTTCTCCCTAATGACTTTATATAACCCATCTTTAAAATTAAGGCAGTCCTAAAACTTGTCCAGTAGAGTCCATAACCACAGCTGCCCAGATTCCCAAAATGCCAGTGGGAGAATGTTATTTATTTGCCTTCTGAATATTTTATTGAGCGTCCTAACTGAATTCAAAGGCAGCCCCATTTTATAATAGCACTGACTTTAAAGCTGATAGGAGTTCTTTCTAGCCCATGAACAAACCTCTATAGGAAGAGCATATGCATATTGTATGTAGGTAATATGAAGATGCAAAGAAGGATAATTTGGGGATTCATTTGACAGGTGAAGTTTAGAATGGAATATGGGGTGAAATGCTATTTAGTATCCCATATTGCCTGTCAGAGGTATGTCCTCAGGAGGGATCTTACTTGGTAGAAACTGAATAGATTCAAGTTGGTTAAAACAAAAAAAAAGTTTTAGTAGATGGTGGGAGCAGGCTTAAGTTAATGGTATGATTTTGTGCACTCAGAGCAGCAGCTGGCAGTAGCGTGTTACAAATACTGCAGTTTTAAAAATCTTCGCCATCAGTGCTGTGGTGGTCCTGTTGGCACTCTGCTAAATCCAGATGCAGCCTGCGGGTGTTTCCATCTGTATTCCCCAAACAGGCTTTTCTGCCACTTTGTTGTAGGAAGAGTAGATGTGGTGAGAGACACATTTTGGGCTCTGCCAGGGGCATTCTGTGCCAAGTCCCATACTTCCTCCCACTGTACAAACTAAGAGTTAGAATCTGTCATCCTTACCTCCAGCCCCTGCTGCTAAGTGTACAGCCTGTTCAACCTATATGAAAGAGAATGCCTTGTTGAAACATTTATTTCCTTTTAGGGTAAAAATGGACTTCAGGGGTTGCCAGGACTGAAAGGAAAAGCAGGCCCAAAAGGTGAAAAGGTATGCATCCTCTTAATATCCAGCAATCAATCAGATACTGTTTATTCCTGGGCGTGTATGAATTTGGTATACTCTGAGAGAGATATAAAAATATGAAATCACAGGAAGAATCTAAACATACTACTGTTCATCCATGAATGGCTGGATGGCACCATACCAGAATCATAAGTATTTTTCAAGGCTGTGCATAATCTTCAGCAGTAGAAAAAGTTGGGCTTTCACAGAAGAGCTAAGGAAGAAGTATTGAACACTCAATTTAAAAAAAAAAAAAAGTAAATTGTGTATATAGCTGCTCTGGGTAACTTACTCCACTAGCTAAGTGATTTAACAGGGGCAGTATAATCATATTACCCTTAGGAAATTAACATAATTGAAATAAGAAGTTAATCCATCTGAAGTAACAGCTTGTATCTCTTCTGAGATGAAGTGAGATGTAATGGATTAATCTATTATTAAAGTACATGTTGTACACAAAATTGACATACAGATAGTATCTCCAAGTGTCAAATTAATAATCCCTTTCATCTGTTTAACAAAACAATACAGACTTCATAAATTCACAAACACAACCCATATAAATCTCATCTATTCAGATTCATTTGAAATGATCCAGAAGAATCATTTCAAAGGTAAAATTAGTCTCCAGTACAGGAATCAGGTCACAAGATTGCATGGCAATCCCCCATCTCTATGTCCAGCTGTAATGGAAAGATATGTTGAGCAGAGGGTTCTCATAAACTGCAGAGAAGTGAAGGCATGTGGAGCAGTCAGGGAGCATCTCAGGGACATCACAATGGGGAAGCCCTTGCTCTCCTCTGAGGCCTGTCTCAGGTACATGTTCACAAAACCAGGCAGCATGGGAGACTAACAGGAGGACTTACAAGTAGTCAATGCACAGTCACAGAGCTAGAACCTCTCAGAGATTACAGAGACATGGTGGGATTGCTCACAACTGGAGTGTTAAAGTGTATGGACACAGGCTCTCCAGTAAAGATAGGCTGGGAAGGCAGATCATCAGTAAAACACTCTATCAGTTGTTAACAGGCATCACAGGTACGTAAATGTCCTTTGACAATTAGCTTTTTAGGTTTCTTGCAAATCTGCTTTGGTCCTTCTTGTGACTAGAGTTATTTCTAGGGTGCTTGGTACTGACGTAAATAATTCATATGTAGGAAGCCACAAAATCAGTCAGAATTCTTTCAAGAAAACAAAGCAAATGGAAAATATGTCAAGATTATGGCTGTTGCCACTTCTGCTATTTATAAGCAAAGTGCAAATTTGCAAAAGCATTTTATTTTGCATCTGCTACGGCCTCAAGTCCTGTTAGGTGACCATTCCTATCTTCAGCAACAAGTGCTACACCTACACTGCCAAATGGAGCATGCCCAGGAACTGACTGATTGGCTGATGGTTCAGGCTTGCAGGCATGGTCTCTGGCAATGTTTTGGTCTGTATCCAATAGACCTCATTCAGACAATGCCTCGGAGGCAGCATCAGCTGTTAACTGCTTCCAGTATGCTGCAAGATGAGACTGAGCATAGGTTGGCTCTATACTCCTCCAGTGCCATCCTGATGCCTTGAATTTTAGCTTTCGTGTTTTTCAGATTCTGTGTTGCCTAGGGGTGTAGCTCTGAGCCTCACAATGAGTGTTAGTAAGCTCTCTTCACAGAGTAGGTAGACAAAACAAATCCTTTTCCTGCTGAAGACCAAGGACAATGAGTTCAACTTTCAGGCTCAAAAGCATTAACAACGGTGGACTGAAGCGAGAAAACAAGAAGGGTGGGACTTCATAATCTGAAGCTGTAACTGGACAATTAAACCCCAATATGTAAATGGACCAAAACTTATAAAAGTGTGAGACCTTGTGACCGGTGGTCCATTTTGTGACCATTTTAAGTCTACCTTGGGTGTAGCCCTGGCCAGGCTCTTGTACTGCCCAAAGTGCACCCTAAAGGCCTTTTAATAAATATCTACTTTATTCTACAGCTCTGTCCAGTCTCTGTTCCAGGTCAGCCTTTCCAAGGCATCAATCCCAGTAAGCTTTTTCCTTTCAAATACTCATGCTGATAGATTTCAGCATATGTCTAAAGTTATTTTATGCACAATGCACTAAAAAACCATACTCAAAATGCTAGCTTTGAACATGCAGGGCTAAAAGGAGTCCCAGAATCAAGTACCTAAGATTTGTAGGCCCAGCCGGTCTGTTCTAGCTGACATCACAGCCAAAGGCCATCCAGCCTTAGTTTATTGATCATAATAGACATCAGAAGGAGAACATTCTAGCAGCAGGAAAAGCAGCTTAGGTGTAGAGAGCAAAAGTTACACTGGAAAGGAAAATATTCCAGTAGTCTATTCCTGATTACTTTTATGTCTCCTTTAGTAAAGACACTTAAGCTTAGTTTTTCATTTAAAAATTGGACTAATATTTTCAAGGGACACTTCAAAGAGACACTGTGAAGTTAGCAAAAGAGTGCTAAAAATCCTAACAATATGTTCAAAAGCACTGAGGAAAGCTAACAGCTTCATATGCAGAGCTTTGTCTTGACAATACTTTAAACAGACAACTCCTGCAGTAAGAACAGGACAAACAAGAAGACTCTTCTCTGATCCTCTTTTACACATGTGAATTATTTTTAAGTTATCAATTGTTCAGCAAATTGTTTCAATATCCTACTCAGTGTGATTTCCTAGGACTGGCTGTGTTGGTAGGGTGACCAAAGCTTAAAGAACACACAAAAATTCAAAACAGTTAAGCTGTCTAAAGACAGTCAGCACCTTTTCCAGTATAATAATATCTAAATTTCAGGAACAGTAGTAGGATCCACCTTCCTCTTACTGGTTCTTCTAGTTGAAAACAGAAAGCCAGGAGTGGATGGGGCACTACATATCAGTGGACAGTGGGTAGCTGGCTGTCACTTTTCCACCATGCTCCATGTTCTGTGCAGAGATACAGCTGTGAGATACAGCTCCTTGGGAATGATACAGTCAGGCTTCCTAAAAATGACTGTGACCCAAATGTGAGACCTGGGGGTTTTGTCTTCCTTGCAGTGCACACAAAGTGGAAGAAATTGCATGAAAACAAGCACCAAACACTGCCAGGAACTAATGTAATAATCATTGGAATAAAGCGAGGATATGTTAAAATGAATGAAGAGCATCTGTAAATGAACACACTGGCAGAGGGTGAAAATAGCCCCAAATTAATTAAACACATTCTCTGTGGATATGACTGAAGTATCACTATAGGAACCATTTGACAAAGCCACAGGGAACAAAGAACTGAATGAATACATTTATCTAATGAACTCTCAAGCATAAAGAGCAAGAGACCAAGAGGCAGTTAAAAGGCAGTGTTTCCTGCTATGTAACCAAATATTTGAATTTATAGAAGACAATTAAAATGCTCATAAGCCCAGATAGCAAATTGGCAGGTTAGAGGGTAAAGCACAGATCAGCGGAGGCAAAATCTCAACTCTTGACTTGAGTGAAAAACACTCCACTTGAGCAGGAAAATTAAGTCAAAAATATCTCAAGCTGAAGCAGTTCAAAGTAACCTCAGCAAAATGTCAGAGGTGATGTAAGAAAGACAAATTATAAGAAATGGTAGTAATTATAAGAGAAAATGGCACATATTTGAACAGGGTCTTTCATTGTGTTGGCAGTAGATAAAGGTCAACACACAGAAGAAAAATCATGTCGTGGTGGTATTGAAAAAAGCATCACAGAGGGTAGCAATAAAATCAAGAAATTTACAGATTGAGTACCATGGTGTGACCACACTGACTACATTTTTTTGTTTGTTTGTTTGGTTTGGGTTTTTTTGGGGTGGGATGAAGGTTCATATATAATGTACCCTAAAAATGCAAGATCCACAGTTATACCTTATTCTGGCAAGACATATGCACTGCCTAATGCTGTTAATGTTGCTTGTATGTTTGCAAATTCATTGCAGAAGTTAGAAAAGAAAGAGTTCTTGCTTCCATTGCCAATGCAAAGATCGTGTTCCTTGGGAGCTTGTCTGAGAAATGAGCAAAGTCCAACCCTGCTCATAGCATCTAAGCATCTAAGCAGCTGCTCTTGTGACTAGAAATCCACACAGATTGTAGCTAGTGCTTATAGTCTTTATATGGTTAAATCCTTGCTGATTTATCTTAATTCCCATTTCAGGGTGATCCTGGTGAGGGATTGCCAGGACCCCCTGGGCTACCAGGACCCACAGGACCATCTGCTCCTTCCAGAGGATTAGTGAGTATTTGGGGTTCTCTGTCAATGGGCTCAGCTTGCCACAGAGGAATCCAGAACTAAATAGGAGGTTTCCTCTGGGAAAGTAGCCTGACTGCCACAGAGATAATCATATTTTCTAAAACATTCATGCAGAAATGCAAATAAATGTCTGATTGGTGTGTGTGAATACTGTAAGCTATATAAACACCCAGTATTCACATTTTAAAATGTCAGTGGATGCATGTGCTCTCCTGTGCAAAAACAACAATATGTGGGAGAACATGAAACAAAAAATTCCACAGAAAAGCATTCTAAACCTAAATTATTAATTCCTTCCTGCTACTGAACAGATAAATGGTTTGACAGTCAGTTATGTTTGCTGTCATTATATACGAGAACACATATCAGCATGATGACAGTGCTTGTACTTTGAATGTTCCATGCTTAGGCAAAGTTGAAGAATGAGTTTCAGATCCACCTTACTGCTGTACTTGGACTTTTCTCACTATATCTGTGAGGATACATGTGCACACAACTAAAGAAGGAATCTGGCCTGAATTTTTAGTGGTGTGAGAGCTGATTTTACACTTAGACACAGCTCACCACTGACACCAGTGGAAATCCTGGGGTGGACTTTTAAACAAAACCATCTCTCACCCTGGGTATCATGACTATTTAACCAGATAGCTTGAAACATACTCCACTGGCCAAAATGGATTATATGCTCCCCTGATTCTGGGTCTGCTAAATTATGCCAATATATTTCTGGAGCATAAAAACAGATTAATGGTGTTCTGCTGCACTATTGAGCCTGCACTGATGCCAACTTCCAGAGACCAGCAAGGCGACTCCAAATCCCGAGGACAAGGTGCTCCAGGCCAACAGTTTTACCCAGTCAGAGGCCACTGCTGTAAAAGTAGCAGGGAACGCCAAGACCTGCACCGCCATCACTTCCTTGTCCTCTGGGACAGCAAGTTTCAAGACCTTTTATTCTGTAATGAAGTCTCAGTGCAGCCAAGGAATGCATCCTTAACTGACAGGCATTTGAAACCTTAGCTTTGGTACTATGATAATTTATTCAGGTAGTACTTCTTCTCTCTGTGCTTTTCTTTGTAGTCTGCAAAATGTACGCAGCTATGAAACTCACCAAAGACTAAACGCTAAGGTGTTTTTTCAACAGAATGCTTTAGAAAATTGATTGATATTGATTTCTCTTTATAAAAGTCATCTTTTTGATTCCAGTTGTAAGAATCTCAGAATTTGGCTTTTTAAATGAGGGGCACATGTAGGAAAATGGGGTTATTTGTAAGATCTGCATTTTAGGATATTCTTAATGTCGACAGATACCTCTCTGAAGTTAAGATTTGTCTGAGATATTACTTCAGTTCACTTAAACAGTCATGTGGCCTGCAGGATAGTTATCACTGTGCCCACGGAGTACCTTCAGGTAAGTACAGCGCTCAGTGACTCCAAAAGAAGATGGTATGAAACACCAGACACATAAGTGAAATGCTTCTGCTGCATTATAATCTATTTAATTGGTGACAGACTCCTGTAAGGATATTGATGATAGCTGTATTTCCAGTAAATGCCAAGTGATATTTGCATTTGTCATCTTTAGAAGCAATAATTTTAAATGGAATTCTCCTAATTTCAGAATAGACTGGAAATCGAAGAATCAGGTTCTGGAGATACTGAGACTATCAGAGAGACTGAGATTTTAAGAGTAAGTATATATTGATATTTCTCATAATAAAGAGCTTTATTTTACTGATGCAGGTTGCAGAAGGTCAATTTCACAATGTGAGTTTTATACATGCTTAATTTAGAGCATCCAGAAAGGATTTGTAGGATTTAATTTCAATGTCAGAAAGGCCTATGTGCTTGTGAGTGGGGAAGAAGCACGAGACAGGATGTGGCCAAAAAAGGAATAATGGCAAGAGGACTTTTTGAAACAAGAAAATGCTTTTAATCTGATTATGCAAAGACAGTGAGTAGGAGAGAAATGGGAATCATAGATTCATAGAATCATAAAAAGACCTTAAATGTCACCTTGTTCCAGCCCTGTTGCCATGGACAAGGAAACCTTCCACTGGATCAGGTTGCCCAGAGCCCCGTCCAACCTAGCCTTGAGCACTTCCAGAGTTGGGGAATCCACAGCTTCTCTGGGAAACCTGTTCCAGTGCCTCACCACCCTCACAGTAAAGAATTTCTTCCTAATATCTGATCTAAAGCTACTCTCTGTCAGATTGAAGCCATTGCCCCTTATCTTGTTATTACATACCCTTGTAAACAGCCCCTCTCCCATTCTCTTATAAGCCCCTTTTAGTCAGTGGAAGGTTCTATATGACACTAGTTTTTGCTTTTTTCAATTTGGAGTACTTGTTCTGAAAAAAAAAAGTGTGTTTGTATGAAATGTTTTATGGTGCAGCTTTCTGGTGAACTGAACATCAGCAACACTGCAGCTTTCTGAGTTCATTATGGTACCTACGAACTCCAGAATGCTGTAGAACACTGGAGGCCTCTGCTTTGCAATACAACTAGGGATATTTTTCATTCTTTCAGACTGGTTTCTGCCTCAGGACTCCTCTTCTGTTTCATTTTTTTCCTCAAAAGTGCTTAATTCCTTATTCTAAGCCCCTTCAGGAGTCAATTGCCACATGCTGAAAGTTAGCTATTCTTGCCTAATTTAGGAGCCTCTTCAGATGCCCTTTGTAGGTAACAAGACAGGTGAGTTCCCTGCAGAAGGCTCTGTTTACTGTACTGAAAATCCAAGATGACCCTCTTCCAGATAGAATCCTGTACATGGCCCTAAGTCAGAATTAAAGATTTCCTGACTTAGAATGCCACAGCCCAAAACTTCAAGCTCTCCATCCCTGCCTGCTAATGCAACCAGTACCACGGATGGGCTTGGACATGAGAGGGAATACTTGCAAATGTACTGCTTCTCCTAAAATAACATCTCACTCGCTTCATTCAATTCATTCAATTTAAATACCTCTGCTCATGTCCATGCAGGAT
Source organism: Pycnonotus jocosus (assembly GCA_013400435.1). NCBI lineage: Eukaryota > Metazoa > Chordata > Aves > Passeriformes > Pycnonotidae > Pycnonotus > Pycnonotus jocosus. The sequence goes on along the minus strand of VWYP01004192.1, from coordinate 80,318 downwards.
GGATCTTTAGAGCAGAGGTTAGTTTTACAGCAGGAAGCAGGTCTTGACCATGAGCAGAGATTCTCAGTGCTCCAGCAATAATGTGGACAAACCCTATGAAATAGTAGAGGAGGAAAAACTAACCACTTCCCTCTGCACAATGATCCTTTGGTTCCATTATGATTAGGTCTCTTACTATTAGGTCAGTCCTTGGGATACGTCTGAGATCTTTACTGGGTTACAGAGAGCTGACACAATTTTTTTTGGTTTTCAATGTCCTGCTTGCTGATGCATGCTATAGGGTGGCACGGTTCAGAGAGAAGGGTGAGGGAGGACAGTGTGACCCTATGTAAGGGTATATCTGTGAAACTAAAATTGATTCTCAGTGAAGCAGAGGTGGGGTGGAAACCCAGCTGAGTTTTATGAGCCTGAGCAGTCTATGTGAGCTTTTTCCTGTTCCATGTATATAGAAATGAACCAGGCTAAGATAATTTCTAACAGTCCTGCTGATTTATCCAGGGTCTTCCAGGGCCACCAGGCCCTCCAGGACTGCCTGGTCTTCCAGGAAAGCCAGCACCTGATTCAGGTGTAGGACCTCCTGGGTCACCAGGAGAAGATGGAGCCTCTGGGCAACCAGGCCCTGAAGTGAGTACCCTTTTGTGCACAAATATTGATATTGTTTCTGTCCAGCAACACTATGTTCTAAGACTTACAGTCTGTATAATTCTTAATAGAATTGCAGAATAGTTTTAATTTAAGAGCTTGAATCTTATCCAAATTTATTTTTTTTAAAAAAGGTGTTGTTAACCAAAGCACATTAATGCACACCAGTAATGTACATTTGACAGACAGTCACTGGTGAATCTGGATCAGAATAAATAAAAAATTAAGAATGCTTTTGCCAACACTGAATAAGACTAAGTATCAGTTTTCCTGTGGTGCTTTCAGGAAAATGACGTTTGCTAAATCACTTATATAAGCTTCAGGGAATTTGTAGAATAAACTGAATTTTCCTCTTTCCTCTTCTGTCCTTTTTTTCAGCTAGGTAGAAACATTTATTCCTCTGGACATGTGAAATATAATTCTACTGTAAAAAATGTTGCAAATAAATCCTCAGTAATGTGATTTCTTCAGTGAAGAAAATAATTTTTTTAGCATTGAACAGCTCTGAGAATCCTCTCTGGAACGATGAGATTAGCTCAGTTGGTTGGAGCATGGTGCTAATAAAGCCAAGGTTGTGGGTCTGATCTCTGTGTGGGTCATTCATCTAAGAGCTGCACTCAATGATCATTTCCAATTCAGAATAATCTGATTCCATATATTTTCTAATCTGCTTCCCTTATAACCTACCAACCATCTGCCAGCAGCACTTGTTCTCAGGACAAGATTTGTCCTGTACATCAGACAACCCTCAAAGTGAGTCACATTTCTGTACCTGACAAGGTGTCATTGGCATATATCAAAGAAGAGTATGGGTGGGTGACAAGTGTTGAAAAGGAGATCTCACTATAACTCTGCTGTGTTGGAGGGGGGTTTTTTGAGGATAACCAAGTGGAGAGTTGATACAAAACCTTAAAAGTGTTTGGCCATCCAGGTGGAAAGCATTATATTTTGTGCAGAAAGAAATTAGGCACTTGAAAGTCTTTAATATAAGATTCAAGAGTCAAGTGCAAGGGAACTCAAGGAAATCCATTATTCTCTGCATCTACTGATTGTGATATGGATGGCAGTATAAAAAAGTCTGAAATGCTGAACAGATTTCATCTAATGCTAAACTCCCAACAGTACTCTTTTTCTTTTCTGAATCTAAGACAGATCAAATTGCATTGAGGACTACAAATGCAATTTTAAGAAAATGCATTGGCAAGTCTTACAAAAAAGACAGTTACCCTAATGTTTTATTTACTGCATTTGATAAAGTGCAGTGTTAGATTAGAAGGTTCTCTATAACAACTTCTTTGCAATTCAAAATGTACCTTCAACTTTCCTGACTGTGGCTATTTCTATATCTTTAGAATATAAAGTAATTTAAATGCTCTAGGATATAGTACTAAAATTTACCATAAAAGAATAATGTAAAAAGGAATTAAAATAAAATGGAGAAATAAGTATTGATTAATCTTTTCTTTTTAAAGATGAATGTATTCTCTCTTGTGTAGTTTGGGATTTCACAGGCAATAACATGAACTACTTGTAGTCAGCCAATTTTCTGATGCAACAGAAATCATTGTTTCAGGATAGTTCCTGGGAAACATATTAGTTAAAAAAGTAGAAGTTAAATGTAAATAAGACTACTAAAGAACATCCTCAGAAGAATCAGTCCAGGACAAATCTGCAGGCTGCTGAAGGAAAACTCCAGCTATTAAGAATACAGACCCATGCATTCCCACAATTTCAGATGACCTAAGAAACTGTCATCCTGCCTTTCAAAGTTTTGCACACATTTGCACACTCTGGATAAATGAAGTGAGATCAATTCCAAGCAGAATTTTTTTTGGTTGGGAATCCTCATTAAGTACCACATTGACGAATTTGTGTTATTAAAGGTTTTCAGCTGTGAATTCTAATTCCAGAAGATCAGCCAATCCCTTGAAGTTGGGAACAGGCTTAAGTCCTTGCTAAATCAAGAACTTAGTGATGTAGCACCTCTTCTGTCAACAAACATGTCTTGGAAATGTTTGAGTAAAGGCTGCATTTTGTAATGGGAAATAGCCCTGCACAAACTGCTTCACAGTGCATATCGTACTGGTAAGGTATTGATCTGATTAAATACACTTTTTCTAAATGCTACACGAAATTAAATTGACTCATTGCATTGTATAGGGATATTTTCTATCAAAACTTTTTGTTTGAGGCAGCTCACAAATGCATTAATATACTCTGACAAGAATAACAAATGTCCCAGTGTTGCCTGCTGGCTACATAAGAGAGACTATTCCAAAGCTCTAAAGGAAATTAGCAATTTTAGCACAATGAAGCCTAAAATTGCTAAGCAGTTTGGTGGAAGTAATCAGTAAACTTTAGAACAGTTATTGTTCTTAGCTCTGTCTCTTTTGTTATCCTCTTCTGTCTATGTAATCACACCGAAGTACAATATGAAAATGTTTGAAACATATTGAAATATTTCTGATTATTCTCAATGTTAAAAAGAATCTGTTAGATACTCTATGACTTGCAGTGCATCCAAAGAGCAAAAGAAGGGTCGGGGGGAGGGTGAGAGGCAGAAAAATGAGGCTTTGTGAAAATTCTGAAAACATCAGAGGGAAACAGTGTTTTTTATCTCCTTCACTAGACATTTATATCCTTCCCCAAAATAGGTGAATAAATAAATATTATTAAAGATCACCAGAGGCCAGAATACATCCCTGTAAATGTAGTGAAAGGCTTTCAGAGCCCAGTTTTAAAAATGTAGGCTGTGCAATATGCCTGTTACCTTACCTTACCTTATCTTACCTTCTGGTTTGGACTTCAATACCTGTACTGATTTATTGGCTGACCCTACAAAGTTAGTGTTTTCCAGCCTGTCTACTCACTCAGATGAATGCAGGATACAACAAGTCATGGATACAACACCAGAAATTGGTTGGAGAACTTACTACACACTTTTCAAGGCAAATGACAGTGAGATATCATGAACAATATGAGCACCATCAACTAAAGCAAAGTGGCAGTGCCTTTTCTTCTGCAGAAGGACTCTTCAGGAGTACTGCTCCTGAAAGTGTAGGAATGCACCTCCAGGCTCAGCTACCCAGGGACACCTGGCAAAATGAGTCTGAATAAGCCAAGTGCTGCCCCACATGGGGAGCTTAGGCCCAGCCTCTTTGTTCCCACGTGAGGATATCACTGGAGTTTTATGAATCAAGACCTCTGCCAACCTACTGTCTTTTCTGTTTGCAGTGACAACACAGAAGTCTCCTGTTTGACACCATTCTGCTCATATCACAACTGCCTTTAGTGATTCTACCACACAGAAAACCTGGCCACTGATTTTTGTCAATACTAAGGTTTTCTCAGCTGGACTCATCTAGCACTGACATTGCCAAAAGTGTGGATAACTGAGTTGCCTGGGGATTTCAACCCTATCCTGTTTTTTACAGTGTTGTCAAAAACAGCTTGGATAGCACCATAATCTCTCATGCTAAGGTTACATTTACAATATGCTGAGGTTTATTTTTGCTTATTATCGTGTGATTGTTGTATGTAGTTTTCTATTAAAATATATTTAAATACTGCTTTGATACAAAGCCAAACTCTCAGAAGACAAGAAACAAAAGTGTTAAAACTTAGTGGTGAGAGGTGCTACACATTAGTCTTTCATAATACTGCATCACCAGTTAGTCCCTAATACTTAAACACATGTTCTAGAAATCGAGCTCTCAAGTGGCACCACTTTAAATTTACTGTCACCTACAGGGCCCTCAAGGTCCTCCTGGCCGTGATGGAGTAGTTGGCCCACCAGGATGGAAGGGAGAAAAGGTGAGTTAAATGTCTTGCTTCTACTTCAGTGGAAAATCTTTGTCAATTCTAGGCCGTAAAAATCATAAATAGTTGTCCCTGCAACACAATAGCATCTGGCTTCATTATTTTTTAATGGAATCCAGATATTAATGGCTGATTAGAACACATCTCAAAAAGCATATTCAGAAATCCAGAATTTCCTACTGGATATTGCCTCATTTTCTGCAGCACGCAGTATTCAATTTGCAGTATGAACCCCTTTGTTGTGATTTGCCACTCAAAAGCCTGTCATGACTGTGCTCAGACAGGTGAGTGTGGAGGGGGAAAGAGAGAACTCCAGCTAGCCAGCATGGCACAGCATGACAGCACATTGTATGACAGGGGAGAAGAGTCGGAAGGAGCACAACCCATTTAAATTGGCAAACAAGAGACAAAGTCTTGGCCTACGCTGGTGGTGCCCGCCAAGGAAAAGCTGATGGGTCAAAATAAGGACAGAAAGATCACTCAGCAATTACTGTCATGGGCAAAGCAGACTTGACACAGAGAAATTAATCTAATCCACTGCTAATCAAAACATCATTTAAGCACAATTTTTTAACACCCCACTTCAAGAAGGATGTGAAGAAAACAGTCACAAAGACTACAAGACAAATTCATCCTCTAGTGAGCTTCAACAACACACCTTACACACAAGAACTTGAAAATAAATTCTCAAGTGTACATTGTAAGCTCAGACACTGTAAGGGAAATGAAAACGCAAGGCCTAAATGGCCAGGATATTGATTTATTTTTATTTGGTTTTATCTCTGGAAGCTGAAGGTTCTGAGTTATGATATCAAAAGCCTGAGGCTGATTAAAGTTGCAGCACACATATGGGAACCTGCAGCCATCCAGAAAGTGCAGAATGTGTGCTTCAAAGCAGGCACCTGAAACCCATGTCCATTGTGATCAGTGATGTGTGTTTTACATGTCAGAAAGAGGTCAAGCTGAAGAAAACTGAACACGAATTGCATACTATAGGAGGAGATTGATGGTGAAAAGAGAAGCAATTAAAGAGAAATTAATTTTTTTAAAAAGCATAATCCTCCCCAAAACAAGGACTACAATATTTTGCCTCACTGAGTCTGTTTGCTGCATCATGTATATTTGATAAAGGTTCAGTTAGAATTGAAGCACTATTATCTGCACCAGCACAAGAGTGTCTTTCAATTTTTACTTTTTTTTTTTCTGAAAACCTTGATTTAATTTATATTGCAATACCTGTTTTTTATATTATTCCAAATTAATCCAGAGAAGATAACAGGAAGAAACAACAGGATGCATTGAAAGTAAATTCAGTCTGTTCATTGGAGCAACATATGACATGGAGTTTAGCCATTGCTTTTAGAAAAAAACATTATCATTTTACTCCTGGTGCTTACTCATTTTTTCAGACTTTGCTCAAGAAATATTTCTGCTGAGTAAGGACAGGAGCTTGCCAACACAAAAATTATTCCACTAGATTCAGAGCAAATTGGAAAATAATTATTTGTGTTCATTATTATTGTCTTTCTGTCTATTCCGTGAATTAGAAATGGAAAGAACCAGTATGGAAGTAAAGTATTCAAAAGCAAATATTGACAAAATTTTGATTGCTGAAGAGGAACTTTAAAATCTTCCTAGTCATCACATCCTGTGTCTGGAAGGGTGCTCTAGACAACTTGAGTGAGACCAGTTTCCAGTTATGTTATATCCCATAAGAATTCTGACATTTAAAAGCATGAGGAACGTGACCTGCAATGTTTAATTCTGTGTTCTCCAAACCCTTAAAATCTGAACCAATAATTGAAATACAAGATTGAGTCCAGTCAGCATACTAGACCAGAGCTATTAATGTGTTATTGTAACTCCTGAATTACTGACTGCTTTCTTTTTAACTGAGAGGTCTGATGTTTTGGATGAAGAAAAATAATGTAAACGTGTTTTTGTTGCCTAATAATCTTATTCTAAGTACTTCAAATTGATTTTCTTTTACAGGGTGATCAAGGTCTACCTGGTTCTGCTGGTGCAAAGGTAAAAAAAGACAGCGTCTTTATAGAATTGGCAGTATCATTGTGATACAGCACATTACTGAAAAGAGCCAAGAAATCTTAAAGATTATTATTGTGAAACCTAATGAAGTGGACAAACCTGGTTTCTCAGTTGGCCAGCAGGCCTCTCTATGAAGTGTGGTGTAGTCAAGTAATCTTGGCTGGACACTGTTGTATCACTCCCCTTACAAGCAGGATGGAGGAAAGAGATGATAAGATGGAAAACAACTTGTAGGATGAGATAAGGCAGCGTTTACCAAAGCAAAAAAGAAAGTGAAAGTTTGCATGCATATAAACAAAGAGAAAAAAAATTAATCTCTTCTTCCCATCAGTGAGTAATGTTCAGCCACTCCTCAGGAAGCAGTTGCTCCAAAGGCAAATACTACAAAATGACAAATATCCCCCCTCCCTCCTCCCTGCCTTAGCTTTTATATCTGAGCTGACATCATATGGTATGGAATACCCCTTTGGTTAGTTTGTGTCAGCTATTTTAGCCTGGTTGTGTCTTGTCCCAGGATATTGCCCTCTCTCATATTGATGGGAGGAGGGCATGAGAGAATTGTTAAAGAGACGGCACTGATGGTGTGCCAGTGCTGCTCAGCCACAGACAAAACAATGGTGTGTTATCACCACCTTTCCAGCTACACATGCAAAGCACAGCATCATGAGGGCTGCTGTGTGGAAAACAAGTTCCAGCTCAGCCAGAACCAATAAATGTGACCAGCAGGTCAAGAGAGGTGATGTTCTCCCTCTACTCTGCCCTCATGAGAGCCCACCTGGAGGCTATGTCCAGCTCTTGGAGCCTCAGCACAAGAAAGGCATGCACCTGTTGGAACAAGTCCAGGGGAGGGCCATGAGCATGATGGGTGGATGACCTTTTCTGGAAATATTTGTGGCCAGGTTGGATGTGGTTTTGAGCTGCCTGGTCTAGTGGAAGGTATCCCTGCCCATGGCAGAAGGATTGAAACTTTGATGAGCTTTCCAACCCAAACCATTCTGTGATCCTATAAATCTGCTTACTTGCCTCTCCTTAGTCGTGTTCAGTATATCAATAGACTGAATTTCTATTTTAGGGTGATACTGGAGTCACTGGATCTATGGGCCCCAAAGGAGAAGCTGGCCCTATTGGGTCTCCTGGAAAACCTGGACCACCAGGACCTCCTGGGCCTCCTGGGCCCCCTGGACCTCCCGGACCACCAGGACTAAGTTATGGCTTGGGATTTGAGGTATTTTGCTATTCTGAAGTTTGTTGTAACAATGAATATATTTCCTTCAGAGGAAAGACAATGTGATCACCTGTATATTTCATGGATATTTAAGTCTGAATTGATGACAGAGTAATTTGTTCTAGATTGAAATTTGCTGAAGAGTGTAAATACAGAGACACACGTTGCTCATTTCTGACCTCATGGTCTCTTCTCCTTAGAACAAAAATGTTCTATTAAAAATACAAAATTACAGATGTTACTTTTTCTACTTCCGAAAATAGTACCTTCATCACTTAAAAATATGAGATTGGGCAAGCCCAAGATGAGTTTTACAAATCATTTGAGAACTGCTCATTTGGGTAACGTTGTTGGAGTAGAACATGGCTTTGCAGTAAAGAAAAGTGAGGGAAGAACATTTAGGTTCAAGAATTAGAGCTGCTGCCTTAATATATTTGTGAAGAGAAGTCAAGAAAATGTCAATATCAGTAGTCATATTTATGTCTTCCCCTTTTTTCTCCTTTTTTTAATATACTTTTCAATTCTAATTTAGCTCTTTGGCTCTTTTTTCTCCTTTTTAAAATATACTTTTCAATTCTAATTTAGCTCTTTGGCTCAGGAAAGTATTTCCAAAGTTTTTTATATCATAATAAAGTTTGCACAGTAACTCAGGGCAGTTTCATCAGAGAAGTAAGAATTTTTGATCAAAATTACTGTCCATCTGTAGAACAGCTGCAGTGAAGTGGTGATGTTTAAGATACCAGTTTCCCTACACGTTTCTCTTAGTTTCTACTCCAATCCTATTGTATTTTTCTTTTCTTTACTTTACAGACACTTTGAGGTGTCATGATGTGACCACTAATGCTTGTTTAAAGACCTAATTTGCTTTCTGACGTCTGACTAAAGAATATTGTACTATATACGCTACTATCTCACAGATGTCCGTGAATTTCAATGGACAAAAATCTCCCTAGCTGTTCACAAGGGCCTAACTGCCAGCACTGAAATTGTTAGCGAGGAATAGCTTGAAGTCTAAGCATACAAACTGTCCTTTGCCTTGTCTTAGGTACACTACACTGGTTCACAGTGTCCCCTGAATAAATATTGACTTGTCTCAATGAGTTAAGGACCACTGGCAAGTCGCATCTTCATCCCAGGCCTGGTCTGAGTTTTAGCCCAGAATCATGGCTTCTGTGACGTACAGTCATCTTCTGTGACCTGTGAGGATCCATTCTTTAAGAGATTCTCCACTTTTCTGCATTAGCACTATTTGAGTAGAAGGCAACATGCCCTAATTATGTCACAAAAAGGGTTCTCCTGAAATTAGGTGCTTAGGATCAAACTCTGCCACTTTTGATATCTAAGTCTCAGAGGAGCAAACTTAGCAGATGAGCAGGAAAGGGTGAAAACTGAGAGTCCCCACTTTTATGGGTGTAAATGCAGAAGGATTTGAGCTCTAACTGCAGTAACAGTATCTTGACTGGCTTCAATTTGAACTTTAGCTATTCCAAACAAATCTGGCATGATTGTCATTTCTCTGAGAGGAATATTACTTTAAACAGACTTGCTAGCTGTAGCTGATCTTTTGGATGCCCACCCCTGCCATCTGTTGAGGCAGCACCGTGGTCTGCCAGTTTGTTAGGGTGACACTACCTTTTGGTTGGCAGTCTGTTTGTTGCTGTAAGGCTGTTTCTGCAAAACACTCCTGTTAGCACTTGTTAGCATCTGTGATCAGCTATGTGCAAAAACCAAATGGCATGGTGTTTGCTGGCACTTACGCTTGCCAAAAGAACAGTTTGTGCTGCAGAAGGTACCTGGTAAACCCATTAAAAACATGCAGATGTCAAAAGAGATGATGTGTTATATCAAGCAGGCATCAAGCACTCTCTTAAAGGGAAAAACAGACTGGCACTGTACAGTCAAGTGAAAGAGCCCAGAAACACTGTGGTTTACTCTAAGTAGTGAGAATTTGATTAAACAGGCCAAAGAGAATATGAGGAGATTTTCTGTTGGTGTTTGATATACACTGATAGCTGATGGAGAAGCAGAAAGTCTGAATAACATTAATTTCATCTCAGATGAAGTTGCACTAAAGGTCTCTCACCTTGGTCCCCCAAAAGCAAGGAGTTGATTCCAGCTGTGCATTCCTTCTGCTTTTCTTACTCTTGTGGAGTTGGCAGAAAAGGTCAGAAGAAGAAGATATCTCTTTTCAGTTGAGTCAGGTCAGATGATGTTTTCCATAGCTTTGGTGTTAAGCTGTCATTCAATAGTAGCTGAAGGTCATCTGATTGGTGTCTTATCCTTTCCCTTACACCATCTCCCCAGTGCATCACAGCTGTGCTAAGCTGGGCTATTTCAAGTCACTAACTGGCAGAAAGCTAAGTAGGTCAGGAGTACAGACCCTCTAAACATAGCTGACAAAAGGGCTTGCTGTCACTAGGAGGTGGAGATTCTCCTTCGCTCCTGTTCCTTCTCCCATCAGCAGACATTCCTGCCTGCCCTTCACATGCATTAGCATTCAGTAGTCCATCAATACTCCCACAAACCAATTTAATTTACTGAAATTTTAGACAACACTTGCACCCCAAAGGTAACATATTTTCTGCCATTTTAGTCATCTAAAGGAGAGTAAGGGGATTCAACATCTGATGCTGATGTTGCAAATGAAGGCTGTATGGCTGTGAGCAGGGAAGAGAAACAAAGAAAGATTAAGGTTTTCCCTTTTCAGAAAAAGAAAACAGTTAAGCCAGCAGAGCTGCAACTAAAACTTCAGCTGAAAGCAAGTGAACAGTTCCCTGCTGGCGTGGTTCATCCAAATGTTTTGAAGCACAGTCTGACAAGTTGAGACTAGGCACAAGCCAAGGGATGGGAACATGACAGGCACAGGGCCTGAAACAAGTAATTATGGCAGCTTGCAATTTTATTTCTTTGCCGCTTTGGAATTGGCAGCTCCTGCTTCTGCCATGGATTTGGAATGCCATACAACAATGAAAGCTGGAGGGAGGTTGCTGCTTTCTGTGCAGTTTCCTTTAAAACTGCAAAAAATCCCGATGGGAAACACGTAATCTGCTCTCAAGGACTCTCACTACACAGAGACTTCTTTCCCCAGTTAGCAGAGGGCAATGGAAATGGACAATGGGCTGAAGTAGATAACCTATAATGAAAGTCTTGAGGAACTGAGCTTCCTTAGTCTGGAGAACAAACCTTCATCTCTGGAAGGTTCCAAGACCTAAACAACCTGATTGGAATTCAGTGTTGACACTGCTTTTGACAGGAAGTTGGGCCAGACAGCCTCTGAGAGCCCTTTCAACATAATTAATTCTACAATTTGATGGTGGAACTCTTTTTTCTGCTCAGTTTCAGAATGCAGTATTTTAGGCAGGAGTTCAATATTCGACTGTGAGAATTACGAAGAACCTTTATTGGTGAAAAGGGATTACTGCCCTTAACAAACTGTTTGCAAGTTCTCCCTGGCATAAATCACTTCTGGCAATCCCTACTAGTCATTAGTGTTTCCACAGCCAGGTGGCAGGTAAATGCTATACAGGAAAATACTGCTTAGAAGTGTGCTTAAACACAGTACATACTGTCTCACTTCTGCTTGATGCTCCTCAGCCTGAAGTGCTGGAGCAATGGTGTCAAGTTGGCAAGACGGTAAAGACCAGAGTTTCTCTAGGGAAGACTAACGTTTTTTATCACATTTGAGCAAAGCCTATCTCCAGAACATCATCGATTTGTCTCAGAAAAAAAAAAAATGAGAAAAGATTAAAATATTTGTGTTCAGTATGTTTCAAGTTTTTACAGAACTTCAGAAAACAAAGCAGTTAAAAAAACAAAACAAAACAAAACAAAAAAAAACAGGAAAAAAAAACCCCAAAAGATAAATTCTTAAATTCTGTAGCATNTCAGAAAAAAAAAAAATGAGAAAAGATTAAAATATTTGTGTTCAGTATGTTTCAAGTTTTTACAGAACTTCAGAAAACAAAGCAGTTAAAAAAACAAAACAAAACAAAACAAAAAAAAAACCAGGAAAAAAAACCCCCAAAAGATAAATTCTTAAATTCTGTAGCATTTTGTCTCTTCCATTAGGATATGGAAGGATCAGGTAGCATCGACCTGTTAAGTGAATCAAGAATTCCCGGATCAAGGGGGCCAAAGGTGAGTGGGTGTTTTAGGGGTGGGGAGTATAATCTGTTGTTGGGTTGTTTGGTTTGGGTTTTTTTTTCCAAACAGAAGTTTCCTCCATTGTGCTTTTTGGAAACCTTTAGCCACAGTCAGCTATAGACTGATAGTAACTACACTGAGATGGTTCACTTGCCACAGAATGTCACTAAAATAACTGTGTCTTCCAAAGGCTCTGAATGGAATTTCTCTGATATCTCATTAGCTAATAATATTTTTGATTCTGTTCTGATATATTTTTTGAGCTATTAGAGGGCAAAATAAGGATTTTCATGTTACCTAGCTCTCTATTTCTTCTTTCACCCTGATTAATTCCTTTCTCACACATGAAGATGAATCACACATATGAAGATGAAACTGAAATGTTGTAGTTTGACAATGAAATGTGCGTAATACAACACGCCACTTTTAAACTAAAAAATTGTTCCCAGTAGTGTGGAAGCAATGTCACAGACAAAGGGATGCTTTTTTCTTCATCATTGTGTCTCAGGAGATTTTTTGCTAGTGTGGGCCACTTAAATCATCAAGTAAGGAATATGGGAATACAATGTATCTGTACCAACCAGATCATTTGGGTTTATTGTCATCCTTAACAACAGAAGGAGCACCAGTGGTTTAGTCTGGCAACAAAAGGAGACAAAGGCATGATCCAGCAGCTACTTATGAGTCTCTGAGGGGCAACTTCAAATATGATGAAGCCAAACTGCTCCTTGTAGTGCCAGACGGGGCAGCAAGGGACAGTGGTCACGATTTGCAGCTTGGGATGTTCAGGCTAAGCCTTAGGAGAAGGCTGTTCACTAGAAGGTTGGTGCAGGACTGGGGCAATCTCCCAGGGAGGTTGCAGAAGGTCTGGTCTGGCCTTGGAGCTATCAAGACTTTGCTGGACAAAAGCGTGACTGACCTGATCCAAAGCTGGTGACAGTTCTTCTTCAAGGGGACGGTTGGATTGGATGGCCCCCACAGGCCTGGACAATCCTGTGCCTGTGATTCCGTGAATCATCAGACACCAGCTGAACACTGGAGGCATCTCCTTACTGTGTTGGTCTAAAGTACTGGTAATCATGAGTCACTGAAGTTGTAGCTGATAGCTTAGAGAACTTTGCCCTCTCTTATGTCTTTTCCTAGATATTAAAATATCACAAAAATACAGTTACAAAAATAAGTATTGAATCTCTTAGCTGAAACAAGAAGATGTCCACAACCAGGGCCAAAATTGCCCATTCTGACCTGCCTTAGTCACAGCCCTACTCTCACATTTGGTTTCATAACAGGCATTGTTTCCAAATCACTCAGCTATAAATATTCAAAAAATGCCTTGTTGCAGTTGAACAAAATTTTCTTGTTGTTACTTAATTACTCTGCAAAGTTTGAGTCAGTACAGAAGGCAGATGAGAAAAAGATAAGAAAATTAAGAATTTTGCTGTAATTATGAAAACGCTTTTACATACTTACTGGTACTGCATCCTGAGCCATTTACTCCTTATCACAACTCCACAGTACACACTGATGTTTAGGTGAAACCAGAAAATCTTCTTCTAAAGGGGCTGCAACTCAAAACTGCTGCTAGGAAATAAATTACATTTATTGGCACTGTCTTTGTTGAGATTTCTATTAATCTTTCATCAGAAAGTAGTGGTTTTGGTTTGAAGTAGAAATAGAAAATTAATTTTTTCTGACGGCTCAGCTCTCATTTCCAGGGTTTCTGGTTTTTTCGTCCACAGATCAATGTAAAGTTTCATTGGTGTCTTCTCGTTATTTAGCATTGCCATTTATTAGTGCCTTCATATTCCAGATAAAGACAATTCAATCACTTTGTTGAATTCCTTTCTCTTCCATTCACCTTTCTACAATGACCAATAATGAACTGCTGTCCGTTTTACCATCAAAGAGCCATAATTGTTCCTTACAACCCATGACACCATATAGAGATGAGAGGAATTTGAATTTCCAAATATTTCTTGAACCAAACTTTTTGGGAAAGTGCTTTTAAACCTCGCAAGACTGTGTTGCCTCTTAACTGGTGACAAATCTTAATTTTAGCCAAGAATGCAAATTCAAAAAATTATAAGCAGTTGGAAGCAATCAATTGCAACAAATGCACTTGGATAAATTTATTTTTAATATTTTCTAAAAATATAGTATTCTCTGAGAGCACTAAAGTTGTATTTGTAAGAAAAAGTACATTTTATTGCTCTCTGTTAATACTACAGGTCTCCAGCATTGTTTTTGTAACAGTTGTGGTTGTGAGTTAATTTTTTTCTGAGAAAAATTTATTTTGAAGGGCCATGTGGATTTACCAGTAAAGTCAGTGTATTTTTATAGGGTTCTGCAGGAAGACCTGGACAGCATGGACCATTAGGACCAAAGGTAAAAGCACTTGAAAGATAACTGCTATATTGCTTTGGCAGATATTTTTTATTTCTATATTCCCAGAATTTGCCTGAACATTTCTATATTCATATTTATTTTTTTTATTTCTATATTCCCAGAATTTGCCTGAACATAACAGTGTCCATTTAAGACTCATATACTGATTAAGTTGGGACAAATTTTGTTCCCATTTTCACTGGATATCTATGCAGAATGTGTATTATTAGAATTGTTTCACATCCAACAGGAGCAGTGAGTAAATACTAACTGGGCTATTACATTCCATGGCATCTTTGTTAAATTTTTTTTGGACATCTGGCAATTTCTCTATGTTGCTCGTTTATATGTCGCTCTGATCTCTGAGAGGTTACATGTATGCTGTTGAAAGAGAAATCTGCATGAGGAGGCCTTCTGATCCCAGAAGGTGATAGGAAAACATTTTGGAAGGTGCTGGGAGGAAGAAGGGAGGAGCAATGACTACTTTGCCTTGGTATTATTTGAGCTTAGAAGTGACTAAATGTTTTCCACTTTGATGCTGCTACTGGTTGTGTAACCCATGAAGAAAAAAAATGGAGAGATGAAAAATCACAGAAGAAAAGGGCAGATTTGCAGAATGGGTCCTTAGACAGGAAGAGGCGTTTTCTATTCCTGTGTAAAGCTCAGGTTAATAGTACAGCATGACAACACTTTAAATGTGAAGTTAAAGAAATTTAAGGTCTTTACTGCTCTGGGAAATAACAGTAGCATTGAAAGAGCAGGAAATGGAAGATGAGAAGTGGCAATGCCCATCTTCTCCCCATGAAATTTTCCCCTGAATTTACACCCAGCACTAATCCCTGACTCCCCATTGCTGGCAATAACTGCATGCACCTAACTCGTAGCACAACAGCCACCAAAGATCTGACCAGGCCCCCCATCTAGAGTCTGTAAAGCTCAGCTTCTAGGACTGAAAAAAGTCCCTCCGTTGGGTACTATCCTGTTACTGCTGGAGCACATAACTTATGAGTGAAAAAATGACAATCTGCACAGCACGTGTTGGTGAGTGATACTGCAGTGGACTGGCAAGAATAGATGTGCTCTCACATGATGCTACTCTGTGCGCATGAGTAGGTTCTGAGCCTCCAAGCTGAAAATACTTTTTTTTTTTAAAGAACTTATTCTCTGCCCTTAGCTAGAAATTTTGTTTCTAAGAAATGCTGCTTCACAAAGATTTCAGAAATTGAGGTAGCACAATTTCTGGGATTTAGGAAATGGGCTGGAACAGTAGAGATAGTCACAAAACTTGGCCAAGAGACCTCGCCATCACCTTGGTTTAATCATGAGCCATTCACCTCCAAGATACAGGAGAAAGAGAAAGGAACATGATATTGCCTGGCATCTTACAAAACCAGGTACACTATGGAAAATTAATATAAAGTGGCTTTAATACACTATCATTCTCATGGGGATGAATTTTACACCCACTTTTCATGATTATAAATTACTTCACTAAGCAACAGTGGCAAAATACAACAACCACCCACTTCCCAAATCCAAGAGCTGATGTATCACGAGGAGTTGAAGGTATAGTTCTCTTTCGTGCATCTTTTATCCTTCAAATACCCCAGACGAGTACAGCTGTCAGAGAAGACCAGTTATGATCAATTTTCTCCCTTTGCTATCAAGTAAGCATGGATCCAAATTCTGCTTTCAATTTTATTATTATGAAAATCTGTTTTCATTAAAAAACAGCCTACAGTCTTCACACACTCTTGAATATAAGAACTCCCAAAAAGCAGTAAGTATAAACATAACAGTTGAGGCAATGGCTGATTTATTCCAGTTTATATTCTCTATCTCCAAAGAAATAAACTAAATTGGATGTTCTCTGTCTGTTACACAATCGAGGAACTGTGTCTACTTAAGGCTAAAATCCTGCAGAATCAGTCCCAAAGGAGGAACAGTGCAGGGTTCATTATTTCGCTGGTGATTTGAGGCAGTGCCTGGGTAGGTGGGGAGATCAGCAGTGTGGGGGGACTGTGCTAGCTGTTTTGGAGGAAGATGGTGAGTCCTTTGTGGAGGCATGAGGTCATGGCTACAGTGGTACCTCCGGGGAATGTTACCATGAGCTGGTTTCAGACAGCAAAATAAAGGTTCAGGCATGTGGCTTGGTCGATGCTCAGCAAAAATAATGAGTCGTGACCACAAACTCTTCAGATGTGGGTGGCAATGGGGTGGTTCAAATCCCAGAACCAAATCACAAATGTATGCTGAGCATCACTTTACCAAAAATATGCCATATTTTTACTAATCGTTTTATTGCATTTGGTTCCTTTGTTTTTAAGGAAAGTAGCATGCATGTTTAAAATCCTTGCAATTACTGCTCACTTTAATACTTGAGCCCTACTGTGTCTCTGTTTCAGGGAGAAAGAGGCAACACAGGTCCACCAGGTTCAAAGGTGGGAATTTTGTTTAATCTGATCTAATACCTCAGTTGTTTCTTTCCTCTCTTTCTTGTCATCTCTTAATGCACTTAGGGGATAATGAACATTTCTTGTATCTGTCAGCATATTAAAGCCCAATGGCTTCACAAACCCTTTCTCTGGTGAATTGTGAGTAACAGGAGCCACTAAAACCTGGCACTTAAGACTTCTGCATAAAATGTCGTTAAAACTGCATCTAAAATTGCATCTAAAAGGTGCATGTCTTTGAAGGCATTTTGCGAGGCCCGTTATGTTTTCACCAGAACAAGGATGAAAATCAGCAAAGCTTAAACAGAAAACCAAGTTCCACATGCCCCCTGTTCCTTCATAAGGTGGTGTGTAGCTGTCACCCCACACTAGAGTCCGTGCTACATCAGTAGGCTCACACGGCTCGTTATCCCAGCCTGTTCTGCTTTGACCTCCTCTTGGAGCTCGCCCCAAAACTCCCGTTTGGAACTGTGCTGCTCCTTGCTGGTGCCTGTCTGACCTGAATGTCTTTTGCAGGCGTAAGCCAGCAGAGAGCGCTGATGTGACTCATAGAAAAAAATAAAATAAAATAAAACAATAGCCTTCTCTTGCATTTGAGACAGCCCTGAAATAAAAATTTGCTCTAGGAAACAAGATAAATGCAGTTATGCTTGCTGAGTGTTTACAAGAGTATTATCACAGTCTTTTAGCAGCATCTGCTTGTTTATTTTTAAAAAATACCAACAACGTAGCAGGACTCTTCTTGATATAAATTCCATCTGCTGTACATATTTTGAGTGTTGTCATTTCACATATATATTTGTCAGCATGATAATTAAAGCTGATGCGTTGACACACAGGACAGTAGTTTAACTCTTCTTCATCAGTTTGAGACTATAGAATATTTTCTTTATTATTATGCCTACATATCCTTTCTTCTGAGGTCCTTTTTCTATTAATTATTGTTTTATTGATGATTGATGATGCATTTCAAATACGTGTCTATTTGTTTTATTGTGCATTTGTTTTATTGATGATGCATTTGAAATATGTGTCTATTTAGAGTGGAGTGACTACAGGATTATTTTAAAAATAAGCAATTTATCTCTTTAACCCTCAAACTAAAAAATATCTTTCTGCTCTTATACCTGAGCAGCAAACTACATTCTTAAAATATGAATGGTGTTAGAAATAAGAATATGTCTGGATACATTAGTTGCAATAAAACATTTTACCCATCCTGGACCTTTTCTTCCTATTTAAATTTCGTTAGGAAAACTAATGGGAGAAATTATTCAGCATTTGTAATGGTAGGAAGCTGTCCTGCAAGCACCAACATGCCTGAAATGACAGCATTCTGTTGCAGAAATGCTATCGGTTCAAGGTTATTTCTTCTGCCCATTTGCCTTTGCTGCAGATAGATACTATAATTTTCCATAAGCACTTGACTTACCTCCCAAGTAAGTACCCAAGACTTAAGTACTGTTTTTACTGCTCATGCAGATACCAAAATCCCAGTAGTTGCTTTGATGCCCAAATTCCATTTTCCTTCAGACACCGTTTATCCTGTCTATAAAATTGTTCATAAAATTAAGAATAGAGTACTTCAGAAATCATACTTTATTCCTGACCCACACGCTTCACTGATCACTGACAAAAACCAGAAATAGCAATGAGAATATCCTTTCTTAATGAAGGAGGCACATTAAATCTCTTATGGTAGTGCTATCTACTGTTAAAACCCAAAAATATTTTTTTCAATCAGAGCAAAAAGTTGGGAAAAAAACAGTATTTTCCAAAAACCAAAATGAAACAAAAAAACCCTCTCAAAGCTGAAAAGAAAACAAACCACATACAAAACAAAACACCCCACCACAAAAACAAGCTAAGAGGAGTAATTGGTCCCTTGGATGAATCATTAGGCTGCTCTGTGTCATTTCCTTTGCTCTTTCATATGATGCAGAGAAAAACAGATGCAAAAAGTGTAGCTTGCTGTTTATTTGGTCCTTCAAGGATTTAGAACCTTCTTTTATCCATTTTTTTCTCAGGGCAAACTGCATTATCATTACTTCTTCTGTTTTTCCTGTAGGACAGAGTGTCTGTCAGATTCCAGCAGTTGTACACAGGCCTGTATTAAAATACAGCAGGGGGTTGTTTTTGCCTCACATACTGAGTCCTGTCTACATCCAATGCCAATGTCTACATCCCTTCTCTTCCTCCAGCTTGAGAGTCACTTAACTGAAGTTAAGTGAAATGGAAATAACTCATCAAGTGGTAGTTTGGGGGAAAGCAATGAAATTCACCCTTTTGCTAAACAGGCATGGAAGCAGTGGAAAATGATCGAAGCTGCATGGAAAAAAAAAAAGCCATAACCCTGCTCTGGAGAGAGAGAAAGAGCAGGGGGAGTGGAGAGAGCAGCTGATTAATGAGCCTCCCCCAAACCTGCCCACCAGCCCATTCAGAACTGTATCGTGTCCCTCCTCAATGGCAGCCTCCTGCTCATATGAATGCAGTTTAATGTTCAGTTCTCAGAGAGAATAACAGTGTGGTTTTTGTGGCAGGGGATGCCGGGCACAGATGGAAAACCAGGCTCTCCTGGCATTGCTGGGCATCCTGGAGAAGTGGTGAGTAGGGTTATCATAATCTGGGATCACTAGCACACACTGACTCCCAAACTTACCTCTTAAGGACCAGTAGGATCAGCACTACTCAGCTAGCAGAGTGTGAAGAGCTGGGGCTGTGTTTGTCCTGCTTAACCTGGAGCAGTTACCTCAGACAAAAAACACAGGAGCAGAGTTTACTTTGCCCATGCCTCCCTCATCAGTCAGAAGAGATCCAGGCATCTCCAGAGGCTAGCTCTGATTCCTCAATGCTCCTTCTGCTTTTAATTATTCAGAAATCAGCTCTGCCTTTAATTAGAGGAAAGCCAGCAGACTCATAGGTGATTTTAATGTATTTCTCATGCTTAAGACCCTCGAGGATTACAGCGTGCTGTGCTTGGGAAGTCCCATGGCTTGTTCCCTGGCGCCTTCCTCTCACTTGTGCCAGACAAAGTGTCTGCATTTCCAGCACAGGGAGCTCTACAGAGGGGCTGAAAGATGCCTGAAAGATGACAGTTTAGCTCCCCTCTCTTCTTCTATCTGGTTCCCTGGGAAATCCCGGACACAACTGATGTGGTTGATGCCAGAAAAGGACAGCACAGCCAGGGATGGCTGATTTCAGTCCAGTCAAAGAAAGGTTCACTGGATTAATTCCCAGCTAATGAATTGTTCTGTGCCCTTTTGCTTCTAGTCATCTGTGAATTCTGCCAAAAGTTCTGGGAAATACTTTTAAACATCAAACCCTCAGAAGATCTGAGCTGAAACTGGTCAGCCCCATGTGTGCTTTGAGAGAGCTGGAGATTGATCGCCCTGTACACGCAATTCAAGCACTGCTGTGCTTTTTGTGAAGCGAGGGAGAGCGCATTTCATAATTTCCCCTTTTAAATCACTTATGCTCATTTTTTTAATCACCTGCAGGGTCCAAAAGGAGAGAAGGGTGACCCAGGACCTCGGGTGAGATTGTGTGGATTTCATTCTTTTCAAAAAGCCTATCTGAAATGTAGTGCTTAGTATATGGTTTTCCACATGTCATGCTTTTGAAATAGGGGGAACCAGGACAGGATGGAAACAGTGTTGTGGGACCACCTGGACCACCAGGACCACCAGGACCAGTTATAGCAATACCTGAGGTAAGTGTGGATGTCAAGCCAGTGCTGAGGTCTGTAACTCCCCTTACAGAGAAGAGGGCAAAAGTGGTTAACACACTGGAAATTCTGCTGCTCACATTCAGGACATAAGTCTATTCCTCAAAACAAAAGAATCTCAATATGTATCAAATCTGTACCAAATGGATTTGTTTTGAAAGTATTAGATTGGAAGAAAGTGGGTAAAGAGCTTACCTACAAGAATTACGAGGTCATAATGAGCATCTCACACAAACTCTTTTGGTGATTCTGCAGGAGTTGTCACAAATAAAACATCAAATAAAAATCTAAAGAGAGGGACAAAACTGGGGATATTTAACAAAGCAAAGCACCTGAGGCACAGCAGTATGTGGGGGAGAGTTTTTTCCTGACTGTTGTCCACTGTACAAACCAGAGCACTGACACCAGAAGCAAAAAAAGGGTAAAATAGTAGAAGTCCATAAAAACTCTCCAGTATCCTCTAGATGCAGGTGTATTTTCAGTTAGTTTTGCTGTGTGTGCATCAGCCTTTGCAAAATCAGTACTATTAGCAGTAATGAAGGCTGGAGATTAGGATGAATCCAACCTGGAGCTGACAACAAAAATCTTAGTAATTGGTTTGGTATGACATTAAGATCTGGAGGAACTGTGAGTGACTGCAGAAAACTTCACGTCTGAGAGGTGGAGGTGCCTAAAACAGCCAGATGTGTCCATAGGAATACATACATATAAGGACAGTAAGAAGTGTTTTGTAATTGCAAGAAGAGAAAATGCCCAGCTGAGAAATCTGTGTTAAGGGGAGCTTAGCACCACCATTATCATAAAGATGGACCACACATAACCTTTTTTGACTGAAACAGCTGGGCTTTCACTTAGGCTTCTGCTACCAACAGCAAATACAGCATTAATTTGCATCCCATAGGCCACATCACCTGTCCCAACAAAAGTGGTTTTTTTCTTTACTGAATTTACTGGGAATCCCTGCAGAATACTAGGATCTTGGATCCCCAGTCTTGGATGAGCAGAACTATAGATCCACAGAAATGTTGGCAGTGTGAAGATCTTGCCCAACATCCTGCTCATAGTGGGACTGTCAGCAGCTCTACACTTTATCACAATTCTGTTGGAGTTTCTGGGGAGCTGCTCAATAGTGTGATGGAAATGCTGATGTAAAATTCATATTCTTTCTCACAGCCTTGCCACGGTGCCACTGTGGGACCTTAACTCTTATCAGTGACTAAACAGCTCTGTTTGCAGTAAAAATGAACCTCAGTGTCTTGCTCCATAGCTCATTAATACATGAAAAAAAAATATTGTGAGAGCCTTAGAGAGAGGACAGTACATAAAGAACATAAAAAGATTATTGGAGTTGACATAAACTAATGACACTTGCTGGAGGCTGCATGGCTCCCTACATGCACTAGTCACAGTCCACACATTTGTCAAACATGTAGCTATATCTGAAGAAACCTAAAGTGCATCCTCTGAATCCTCCAGATCCCCTGTACGAACTACTTTTACCATGTATTACAGAAATGTATACAGCCTGGTAGAATCTGTATTGCATTAGCTGCATTACAAATCCATACAGAAACCCATTTCCTTCTCTAAGTACTTTTGGGTTTTAGAAGCAAGCTCTTTTAAAAATTTGAGAGCATTTATGGCTTTATATACATTTGTAGTATAGGTGTTCTGGGGAGGTACAGCAAGAGCCATCAAATCCTCTGTACTGTTAATGAGAAAATTTCTCTGAGGACTTGGTGTACTGGATTTTGATACAGTTAATTAAACGTGTGTGGAAGTATTCGTCACTATGTATGACATTGAATTCTTCCTATCTCACAAATGTTTGTGTAAGAACAGGACATTTGTTTGCAATAAGTTTGCTGAGATAGACATTAAATTATCCAAGTGCGTTTTGTTGACTCAGTCTCTCATCTTTCGTAGTAAGCTTCAAATATGGAAAATAACTGTTGCAAGCAGACCTATCAATTGCAGCTGGAATTGCAGAACTAAAATAAATAACACTGCCAGCTGTTGTAATGTGGATATTGGCTTGGTGTGGGTAGAGCAGCAGAGATCAGTGATCTGAGTGAACCACAGGGCACTTACTTTCCAGGTCAGGGTCATTCATTTAACCATTATGTAGCCAAGAACAATACTTCTTGGGCTACAGAAGTCCAATGGACTGATCCATCAGAGCTGGAAGGAAGTTTTCTTAAGAAGAGTTCTGTGGCTACACCTAAACTGACTTTATGCTGCTTGACAAAAATAAAAGCGAATAAAGAGTTAGTGCAGTTTCAGCACTGTTGAAATATTTAGAGCTGACACAGAGAGCTGTGGCTCAGGGCCAGGCCTCGCCAGTCTCTGGCTGATAGCACATTGATTGAGCTGGACTGAAAAGTGGGCCTTGGTTTCCTTCTCGTTTCACCCGGTCCCTACGTGAATGGAGGGGATTTGGTTCCTTCAAGAACCACTTCTCATACCATGAAAATACATGTTAGGGTAAAACTGAGGTCTGCAGTGGAACCTATCCATTTCCAGGCTTCTGCAGTTCCCACCAGCAATGTGGATCTCAGAGGCTTCCTGTCCTTGCTGCCTCCTCTGTTGCCTCCTGTGAT
Source organism: Pycnonotus jocosus (assembly GCA_013400435.1). Lineage (NCBI taxonomy): Eukaryota > Metazoa > Chordata > Aves > Passeriformes > Pycnonotidae > Pycnonotus > Pycnonotus jocosus. The sequence goes on along the minus strand of VWYP01004192.1, from coordinate 57,281 downwards.
TGATCAGGAAGTCTGCTCTGACCCATCACGTTTTAAAAAAGACGTGTCCCTCTATTTGCTGCTGTTTGATATTCCAAAACACTAAAATCAATATTTCTCATCCTTATTGGCTATTTCACTCTTTCAGAGCATAGTTGCTGACACTCAGTGCATTTTAATAGAATCATGGTAACCAGAAAACCATAATATTTGTTGCTATGATTTTATCACAAAAATTTAGTTTGGTATAGTACAGAAGTAATTTTGAATAGAGAAATGTTATTGGATTTAAATTTCAGACTTTTAAACCTTTGCCTTTGGCTGCTACTATTCACCCATGGTTTAGGTACAAGAAACAAGTCACAAAGAAAGGTTAATATTGAGAGTGTAAAACAGATGTCAAAAGATTTTGTTCAGTCTGTTCCTTCTATAATTTTAACTGGGCCATATTCATGCCTTTTGGATGCAAAGCTGAAGATTCACTTAGAAACCAACCTAGACTATTATCCTATAACATAACAGTAAAGGAAATACAGATATTGTCCTTACTATTGTAGTCAGCTAATTTTCTGAATTGAACTGAATGTAGTCAGCTAACTTTCTGAACTAATTCAATGTGTTGAAGAGTTATATGGCTGGATTGTTGTCATTAAAGCTGTTTGCACACCCAAACCCAAAGATTAATTATGTACCTGGAGGAGGTTGTGAAGAACACAATCTTTTCCTCTAATCATCACTCTTCTACCTTTTGTTTTCAAATCTTCTTCAGCACTATGTACAGTTTTCTGACTTTCAGCCACAATTTCCATCTGCAGCTCAACTATATGTGTAAAATATACAATGTGTCTGATCCCAAACTCAGCAAAGCCTTTGGGATTCTTTTTCCAAAGTTTGGATTGAGCCCAAAAACAATGAATACTGAGTGATTCCACAATGAAAAGACTGTGTAAACCCAGGGCTCCTGGATTTCTGCCACTAGATAAAGCATAACAATTGCAGCAGCAGGACCTTTTATTACTGTCATTAAAGTAGCAGCCCATGTCCTGGTCCTTTTCTGGGCCATCTAGAATTGGAAATAGAGTGGGACCAAAGGCATCATACTACCCCTGAAGAGTGCAGCAGAGTTCATGCAGCCTGGGAGATGGAGTGCTGCCTGTAGGATCTAAAATCTACTTTTACATGACACTTTTCCCAGTGTGTTTTGTAGAACATGAGGACAAGGAGCAGTAAGAAGCACCCAGTAGAAGCAGCAAGCTTTAGCTGCATGAATTATTCAACATGACCTCAAAGTACAGAAAGCTGACCATACACTGCCATGCTCAGATGACATGGATAGGATAGGATAGGATAGGATAGGATAGGATAAGATGGGATGAGATGTGTGATCTGGATTTGAAAAATAGTATTCAGACACTCATAAGAATATTGGAAGTGATCTCTGGAGGGCATATGGTCAAACCTCCTATTCAAAACAGGGTAGTTTCAAACTCAGTTCCTGGATACTGTATCCATAACAAATGTTGGAAAATATTGTGATCCGGTAGTGTTGATCTGCACATGGTTGCAGGCAGAAAAAGAGGCATTCAAACCTCACAAAATATCAGTGACAATGTGTTTACTCATGTGCTAAGTAAATCCCTGTCACCTGAAGGCATGCTCTATCCTGGCCTTGTGAAATTCAGATTTTCATTACGTTGAATGGGAATTTGCTGCTTCACGCAGAGCCTTATACTGAAATGGATGGCATGGCTTGCCTGCTAAGCAACTGGACCATTTCAAGCTTCCAAGGAGATTCAGAGCATGCTTCTGAGTCCAAAACAAGGCTAAAGTGTCAAATGAGACCAGTGGAATGAAAGAAATTGCGCACAAAAAAAACCAGAGTAAGGGTATCTTTTCACCTAAAACACTTATGTGGAACAAGCACTTACATATTGTCTGTCTTGAGCTGTTCTGTAAGACCATATGATACAATATTGGGAACACCTCTTTAAACCAGAAAGTTAGCTTTCTGAAACCAAAATGAAAGCCTAATTGTAACATCAGGATAAGAATCTGATGGGAGGCAGCCAGCATGGATTTATTAATGGTAGTTTGTTCCTGATCAAAATCACTGCTTCTTTGTGGACAAGAGATGGGCACTGAATTTGTAGACCCTGGCTTTAGCAAAGCCTCTGATGCAATCTCCCATAGCCTTGCTATCATCAAACTGGTGACCTATGAAGTGGATAAGAGAAGGATAAAATAGGTGTAAAATTAGGTCTACTGATAGACTCAGGGAGCTGGCATTCACAAGATGGCTTCTGGAGTACTATGTCCACCTGTGAGATCCCTAGCACAAGAAAGACATTGACACAATGGAGCAAGCCCCACCCAGGGCTGCCAAGATGGTCAGGGGACCAGAGCACAGAGAGAACTGGGTCTGATCAGCCTTGCTGAAAGCAGGCTATAGAGAGACTTTGTTTCTGTCTACAACTACATAATCAGAGGATACAGAGAACATGGGAGCAGCCTCTTCCTGCAGATGTATGAAAATATTATAAGATGCAACAGGCTCAAATTTGAAAAAGGGAAATTCCAATCAAATATAAGTAAAACATTTTTTCCCCTGACGATGATCAAATACTCTAATTGCCCAAAACAATAGTGGCATCTTCACCCTTAGATGTGTTCAAGAATTAACTGGACAAGTGCCTGAGTGACCTGATCCATTTAGACCTGCACAGAAGAGTGTAGGACCAGTGCTCCAAAGGTGCCTGTCCACCTTCTTTATTATGAATCTGTAATCAAGTTATGCAGAAATGCCTGGGCTAATGGGGAGCTCACCAATTCCAGGATAGGAAGAAGGACAACATCAGTGCAATTATCCTGTGCTGTTCAGGCACCTTGAGACTCAGAGCTGGGTAGTGCAGGAGCTGCTCCACATCACAGTTTGGGGTTCCAAGCTAGATTCAGACACAGCAGCATGATCAGAGCTGACTTAGGAATCACAGCATGCACTGCATGGTGTGATCCAGACATGTCCAGAATATAATTAAAACTTCAGCTCTGCAGCAGAGGATGAGTGTGCTCAGACTGATTCACCATCGTAGAATGCCAGTGACATACTGGAGCATGAAACCTCAATTTGATCTTTATCTTGCTAAGGAGAAATGGCTTCATGCTGCAAAATTTGGTGTCATAGCTTTCAAATTAAAATCATGAGTCAGTTAATTAAATTTCTGAAAATATTCTGAGATCTTTACAGAAGAAATGTAAAAGAATTTCTAGGTTTTGTTATTCCAGATGTATGAAGAAAATTAGAAGTAGAGGGCCTTTTCTGTGGCCTTATTTATGTTTGGTTTTTCATAGTTATAAAGAGATAATTTTACATTTCTAAAAATGTGTGCCTCAGATAAGCAATTTGAAATAACCTGTTTCTTAACCCCTTTTTTAGTTACTTCTCAATGACACAGATGGAATTTTTAATTTTACTGAAATTAAAGGACTGCTTGGGCCTCCAGTGAGTATATGCTGCTTTATTAAAACTTCAGATATTAAAACTTCAGATATTAAAACTTCAGATTGCTCTCTCTTCAATGTCTCCTTTTGAGTATCAACTAGAGATGAGTTTCCTATGTTTTAGAATTGTGTTTCTGCTAACTTCAACACCAAGCTCTGGGGAAGTGCTTTCAGGCAGAACTGAGTTCTGTGTGAACTAAGTACTTTTACACGTTTGTATGTATGAAATAAAGAAATTGGCTTATCTCTGATTCTGAACTATGTGCTCAGAATTATAGAAATGCAGAACTGTTGCAAAAATAGAGACCAAGATTTACATTTCTTCCATTGTTTTCCTAATTTTTCAAGTCATAAAGCATTGGGATAAAAAGTATTTTGCTCAGTTCTGCTTGAGACTTCAACTAGAAATGCTAGGCTCCTGTGTATGAGTTTAGTCTCACACAAGTTGTAGCTGTGAATGAAAAGCTAGGAATTTCATGAGGGAATAACAGATGTGAAATTCAGTTCCCTTCTAGCTCAAAATAGTTCAGTCAAATACTTGAAATCCTGAACATTTCTTGGTAATAATTTCAAGTTCCTAGGACTGGATCCAAAGAGAAATTTACCCTTTCCAAGCTGTGGAGTCTATTCAAATTTGCCCCGAAGTGTACAACATATTGCAATTTGCAAAATCTTAACCACCACAAATTAAGCAACTTACTTTACTGCTAGTTTCACTTGTGAATTCTTGTTTGTGTATTTCATTTTATCTGTTTTCTTGTTGGTGAGCACAGTGATCTCCCCCACATTCAATCTCTGATGAAATAAGGAAAGTCAGAATGTTCATAGCCAATAGCAGAATTTCACTCTGAATTGCTTAGGTTTGCAAAAACTTTGTATCTTATTATTATTACAGCTGTCCCAAAACAAATATTTACTGAATCTGTCATTGAACTGGGAAGCAGGGCATTAGCTCCAGCAGCAGTTTGTAACCTTTTTCTGCTAGCCTAGCATGGCTCTTTCCCACCTGTTACACCATAGGACAACTTCAGGTTATTGTGGCTGCATCCAGCCATGCTTATGGTAAAACAGTTTTCATGGAAGAGCTTTTTCATGTATTTCTCAAAGACCTGGTTCCCCTAATCCCTGGACATAATAGGATGCCAGGATAGTATGAGGTACTTGCCACAGGTAATTCAAACCTTTGTTTTGTGATAGATGTTAGAGACACATTCCCACAAAAAAGAATCAGGTCTTGTAGAAGAGTAGATGCAGTGAGAAAGATTTGAACCTCAGTCTCAAAGCTCTAACCCTAGTCAGGGGAGACGCGCAGTCTCATTGTGGGTGGGGAAATAGACATCCTGCTGATCTGAATCAGAATTAAAGTGTCTTTCTGCAGTCACCCCAGCAGGGCAATCTTAAATGTGCCCAGTACAAATCCCAATCTGTGATTCTATTCACAGCCTATTACACACTCTGTTTTCTGTCCAAAGATATCCAGGACCAAAACGAGAAAGGTGGGTGGCTACTGTGGTCTGCTGGCATCTGGAAAAGATTCAGAGGAGGCTGAATAATTGTTGCATGCCTTTCATATGTAGAAAAAGTCATCCTTTTTCAGTCTTCTCTGGATCTCTGTCTCACCAGTTTTTGAAAGTAAATGCTAAATTGGAAGTATAGGTCATTGTGAAGGTTCACACCTTTACCATCAACTGAATGAAGGTTTTAATTCAGTAGCAGATGGGTTGATATTCACAGATCACACAATACATGAAAAATGCATACTTTGGTTTGGGAGTCTGTGATGTGTTTGTAAGGGTGAAAGTTTTTTTAATTTTGCAGGGGCCAGATGGCAAGCCCGGTCTACCAGGATTTCCTGTAAGTATTAATTGCCTAGGATTTAAAAGTATTTCCTAGGATTTTTAAGTATTTTTCAATTTAGTTTAATATTTATTAAAATGTATATTGTATACAATTTGCATGAAGTCTAATAAATTTTCATATAGGACCCTGCAGGTCTTAGGAAGTTACCAACCAAGTTAGAAATTTATTCTGTTAGAAACAAAGTATATTCTGATATGCTTATCTCAGTGTCAGTCCTGTAGTTTAAATTGGAGTGTAGTTCATGGAACATTACTACCCGAGGAAAGACCTATGACATATAGGAGAAACAAATGGAACAAATTGACTTCTAAAAGTTATCTGCATATGTATATGTAACTGTTATTCCTCAGGCTTTTTTGTCACCACTACAGAATACAGGAAAGCCCTATAAGATGTACCCTTTTTATTTTATCCTTTAGGAAATATTTATGATTTTTTCTAATACATACCAGGGCTACCATATAAGCATTTCACAACTAGAGTATCAAAAGTTGCCTTTTGCCATGCTACCTAGCTATTGCACTCAGGCTGCCATATAAACGTGTATAAATGTCTTCATTTACAACTTAGAGGCAGGAATTGGAGGGATACCAGGTTTGCAGATGTTAAAAAATTCAGAGTAGCTGTTAAGTCCTTTCAAGGCAGAAAGAGCCTGCACAGAGGGCTGAAGGATCACCAGCTGTACGACTTCAACAAGGGAAAGTGCCAGATTCTTCACCTGACATGGAGTAACCCTGGTTGTGCATGTAGACCAGGGAAGGAGATGTTGGAGAGCAGTGCCAGGGAAAGAGACCTGGAGGTCCTGGTTGGTGGCAAGTTGAATGTGAGTCAGTGGTGCCCTGGCAGCCAGGCAGGCCATCCCTGTCCTGGGGGGCATCAAGCACAGCATGGCCAGTGGGGACAGGGAGGGGATTGTCCTGCTCTGCTCTGCACTGGGGCAGCTTCACCTCAAGTGCTGGGGCAGTTTGGGGTGCCGCAATATAAGACAGACATTAAACTGCTAGAAAGTGTCCGAAGGAGGGCTGTGAAGATGGTAAAGGGCCTTGAAGGAAAGCCATGTGAGGAGAGGCTGAGGTCATTTGGTCTGTTCACTCTGAATTAGAAGAGACTGAGGGGAGACATCATTGCAGTCTACAACTTCCTTGTGAGGGGAAGAGGAGGGGCAGACACTGATCTCTGCTCTGTGGTTCCCAGTGACAGGACCCAAGAGAATGGCCTGAAGCTGTGTTAGGGGAGGTTTAGTTTGGATATTGGGGAAAGGTTCTTCATCCACAGGTTTGTTGGGCACTGGCAAAGGCTTCCCAGGGAAGTGGTTACAGCATCAAAACTGACAGAGCTCAAGGAGTGTTTGGACAATGCTCTCAGGCACATGGTGTGACTCTTGGGGTGTCCTGGGCAGGGCCAAGGGTTGAACTTTGATGATCCTTGTAGGTCTCTTCCAACTCAGAATATCCTGTGATTCTGTGACTATTTGGCTTATGATTTCAGATAGTATTGTTCTAATTATTGTATTCATATTCTATGTAGTGTGATGGAATTACTTTCCCTTTTTATGATTGTTGTACAGTTCAGAGCATGCATATGGTCTCAGGATCCTTCATGTATTGCCTGAGAACAATTAATGAGAAAACTGGGAAAGCTGACAAAAGATGTTAACAAAATGCTGGCAAATTGCCCAAAATTCTACAGAAAGTTGCTTGCTAAGTCCTAGGTATTGTGGACTCCATAGGAAACCGAAGAAGGAGGGGAAAATCTTCTCTAAAATACATTTCATTTGAAAAAGAGCTGATAACATTTAGAAAGTGACATAATGATTTCTTAATCTCTGTCCTTTATAGAATTTCTATAGACATGAAAATACCATTCTTGTTCTCACCTCATGTCTTTTATTTATCTTTTGACTAAGGCAGAAATTATGTAGACCTGAGTTTAGATCTTAGTGTGTAAAAAAAATGCATCTGAATGCTCTTGGAAGATTATAAAGTACAAATTGATCTGAGGGGAATGCTTTCCCCACAAAACAGATAAAGAAATCATCTTGTTTTTCAACAGATAAACTCTGTTTCATATACTCTTTTTTTTTTTTTTTTTTTTTTTTTTAACATACTGTTTAAAATATGCCTTCAGAAATTCTGTTGAAAATCAGTCTGGCTGAATGATCATGGAGAGAGAGAGAATCAACTACAGAAGAAATAGAAGATTTTAGTTGAATTTCCACTCTTATTAATGTTTGTATATTTCTCTTTGTGAATGTGTGTATTATCTACACTGTGATAAACATCAGGGATTTTTCATTTTGGTCTTTCTCAAAGATTTTCCTTATGTGATATCTGATTTAGTGAATAACTTGATTCAGAGAGCAATTTAGTCTGGCAAGAATTCTTAGATTGCAACCAGAGTGATTTAATTTGAAGTTTGCCAATAATTTAAAATTACATTTAGTAAAACAGCCTAGCTCCATATTCTTCACAAATATCACTATGGATTTATGTACCTCTTTTTGCCTAGGGCCCTCGGGGTCCAAAGGGTGACACTGGTTTGCCTGGATCACAAGGACCTAAAGGACAACAGGTATGAAAACACGCATAGAGGAAAGTAGATGCTGAGAAATGTGTTAGATGAGAAATACTTAGTGACATTAAAAGTTTAATGATTCTAATTTTGGTAGGAATTGTGATTTTATTAAGTTCACGTGAAAAATGTACTAGGTAGAATGTGAAAATGCTAAATAACATCCCTTGATATAATCCCACCAAGAGCTAATCTTCCTGACCCAATGTTGAAATTCATTAGTACAGTATGCACTTATCAGGTTAAGTCTCTTTAAAAATTAAACATGAAGTGACCTTCTTCTTGCCAGCTGATTGCTGTGCTGACACCCTGGGATCCTATCCTAAAGCCCAAAAAAAAAAAAAAAATTTCAATATTTTCCTTCTCCTATGCCAGAGGGTGCTTTGCCTACAGAATGAAGACTGCAATTTTCCCAGAGAAAGTATAGGACTTGAGAAGCTCTCTTCTTAGAATTCTTTCTCTTGTTTCTTCACAAAAAGTGTGGTTTTTATAGCACTGCTGAGAGGTTACTAAAGACAGACTCTGCTCTTTTGTAAATACTGCAGCTATTCCAGTTTCTTCCCCTTCTCATCCACCTTCAGGAAGCAGGGGAGAGGAACATCTAATATCTTGGGGTTACCAAACACAAAAAACAGAAACACTTTCTGCTTTTTCTTTCTAAGTAGCTGAGCTCACTTTTTCACAAGTAATAGGAAGACTTGGAAATGGTTAATTATGATTTAAATGGGGTAGCAGATGAACAACATTGTCATTGCTCAGAAAGAAACCTCTAAGGCTTCCTTCCGAATATCAGTCCCTGTTTATCATAAGGTTTACTGTTCTTTTACAGAGTTCTTTTACATTGAATGATCAAGCTCAACCTGAAAACCAGTTGGGTGATTCTTGGTTTAGGTTGTGGAGGTTTTTACTTCTATTTTTTGGTGGTTACTTTTTAAAAATTGTTTCTGGTGTCCACAACAGCAAGAATGCAAATCTTTGAAAGCATTTGATTTTGGACCCACCAAAAACATAGTGATGTATCTGATGGTGTTTCTGAGCTGTGAACACCAGGCTGTGCTAAGAGTGATGCAGTTTGGGAACCACAGTGAAGCTGTACAGACACCTAGGAGCATTTTACTTAAAGGATCATGAAATTCAACCTCAGGTCCTTAAATTCTCACAGAAGATAAAGTCAGTGAAGCCAATCAAGCCTTAGGGAGACTTCAAAGTATCCAAAGTATCTTCAGGGAGACTTCAAAGACTCAGAACAGTTTTAGAACCTGTGAGACGAACTGAGTTACAGTACTTAGAGCTCAATGAAAGGTCTATAACCTAGACTGTCATTTTAATCAGCAATGAAATTGTTAGCCTCAAGCCAGATAGATTTCTTCCATGAGATACTGGGAAAGATATTGTAGCAAGCTGCCTGAGGTAGGAAGTGGAAAGTTACAGCTGAAAGATCGAGTGGGAACCATGTGCTTTGCACTGAGAAGCGATGATTCGTGCTGGTGGAGTAGGAATGCTGAGGGTCACAGTTTGAATGCTGGGACTTGGCCTTCATTAAAGTTAATGAGGTTGCATCATGCCAGGCACATAGAGAGAATGACTCATGCTTTCCTGATAGTAAAATCTGAACATTTAGTGCTCTATTAAGATGGTGGATTTCTAGCAGGATTCGCTGACCATCAAGCTGATGGTTCACAAGAAGACACCAATAACCTGTCTGCCTTTGGCAGTGACCTTTTGTGAACACAGCATGTTTCACATAGTTACTCTATGGAGAGCAATTTAAGTATTTAAAAAAAAAATAAGAGCTTATTCATCTCAGGGAGATATTTTTAATGTACTTTATTATGTTTTGAGAAAGATCATCTCTTTTCTTCCCCAGAATTAAGACTCATCCTACTCATACTGATATCACTTTATGTTTGCTATCACAGGGTGACTAATCTGTCATGCTTCAAACAAAAGTAATGCTGCTTTGACTTCTTCTGATTCACTGGGAACTGCTTTGTAAACAGTAATTACTCTGATAATTGCAGGGTGAAAAGGGAGAACCAGGAGCTATCATTTCTGCTGATGGATCTTTAACTGAGTTATTAGGAAGAAAAGGGGAGAAGGTGAGCTAATACTGTGTTAATTCCTCTAGAATCATTTGGTGGCCATGTTACCAGCCACCTCTGCTAGACATTGCAGGAATTTTCCTTTTCATTGTTCTCTCTGTGTTGGTCCTCAACAGGGTGAAGCTGGAGTGGTAGGACCAGTGGGACCAATGGTAAGATGATTCCAAAGATGAATGGTTTTTTTATTTTTTAATTTTACTTTGGCCTTAGAGATGTTAGTAAATGTAAAGGTAATTTGGTTTAGCTTTTCATTCCTTCTGAGCAGGGATCATAAGGAGTGTTCATGCTTCAGGATGATCAATATCCTTCAGAAAAAAATGCATTTGTTACATATGTGGTGCTGTGAACTGCCGACTTGATGCAGAGTTTAAATTCTGGTAGATGTAAATATATCTGCAACTATCTAAACCGACAGTGCATACCAAGAAATGCGTAGGAGATTTTTGCATCCGTTTCTGTAGTCTTCAGAAGCACTAACTGGGTGTGCTGAGTAACTGCTTTCTTAATTACTGTGTATCAAAATACCCTGAGGAGGCTATCCTAGCTTACCAGAAAGGATGTTCCTCTCGTCCTCCTTGTATGACTGCTAGATGATCTACCCTTTCATCTTGACACAGAATAACTTTGAATGAAAGTGAACTTTAGAGATGAACTCATGTACATCACTGCCTGGAGCAGGCTCCTTTAACTCAGGATCTTGTCAAGTGAAGTTTTCAACAACTTTTGGGATAGAAATTCCACAACCTCTCTGGGCAGCACATTCTAGACATTTGACAAACTTTGGAGTAAAAAAAAAATCCTTATATTTATTTGGAATTTCGCATGTTCTGTCTTGTGTTCACTGCTATTTGCTGTGTGTCCTGCAGACATGTCCTTTTCCTCTCAGCTCCAAACTCTGTGTTTTACATCTCCTTTTGTACTGCCACAAGATGCTGCATACAGTTCAGCATACTGACAAGGAAGTTCTTCCCACCACTGGTGGGAATGGTTACACTTCAGGAAAGTAGAGCCTTTCTCCAGGCTTTGCTCAGCCAGTTCTCTTCTTAGCACAGAACCCTCATTTGATGATCACTGCTAATGGGGGTCATACAATTTGGTGTTGTCCCATAGGACAAAAAAAACCCTTTGTAGTTAGCAGGAGTCCTGTGCAGCAAAAATATACAGACTTGAAGTGCTGGACCAGAGACTCTGATACATAACTCATCAAAGGTTTTAGTGCAATGGTTCTGTTTGACTTCGCTGCAAGTGAGTCTCTGGCCCAAGAACAACTCTGAGCTAGTGGGGGGCTCTGATTGTTCCTATCTGCTCTTAGACTCATACACAAATTTCCAGAATTCAAAATCAAATCCCAAGTCATTGCTCTGCTCCTTTCTGAGACTTCCGCTGGGCAGAAGATAGGATCACAGGAGCTAGGAGCACAAGGAGCTACAGAGAAGTAGCAGTTTGGCAGATGAGAACTAGGGATAGTCAGGAGGTCTGTACAATTGTTAGCAAAAACAGAAGAGGCAGACTGAATTCAAGCTCCTGCCACAGGAGAAATGAGAACCTGGATTATGCTGTTCCCTGTCAATGAAGCCAATGTCTGCATATCACTGAAGGAGAGCATTTAGCAAGAAGCTCAGTGTCAGTCTGCCCAAATCTACTGTGCTGTTGTAAATGAAACTTCCTCTTGTGGTAAGCAGACTCCTGCAGCCTCCACGCTTCCTTCTTTCACTTCTAGCTGTGACTGCTGGCTTCTGTCTCAGGCAGTTGCTAACACCTGGCAGACTGGGCTGGCACTCTAAGAAAATAGTAAAGGTGGCCCCAACTTAGTCAATACTCACATTGTCAATGTTTATTTGAAATCCCACTTAAAGCATAGGATCAGACACTGCTCTTTATTTAAACTAAAAAAAGGAAGTCTGTTTCTAATCATCCTCACTGCTGATTAAAGTTCAGATTTACATAATCTTTAAAGGCTCACATACCAGAGAGTGAAACAGGAAAATGCTTCATAACATTTTGGATTTTTTTTTTCCCAAACCTCATTATTGGATGTGGTATCATGGAAAGGTGGATTGAATTTTGAAATCTTGGGGCCCAATATTGAAATTCACATCTGCCAGTTCACCGGTAATCTTTTGCCTGATTCAGACACAGGCGTTAACTTTGATCACATGGGCAGAAATTACTTTCAAACAGGAAATAAAATAGAAGATTAATAAAAGTCTTACCACCTTCAAGCAGTTGCAGCTGACACTAGTGAGCTTTAAATTCTGATTACAGTGGTGACATTATAAATTAATATGTTCATATGGTCATTGCTTTTGAATTTCAGGTCTTATCCAGTCTTTGGTTTCAGCAGGATAAAAATTACAACAATTAATCTGTGAATTTCAGATAGAAAAATTATCTTCTTCATCAGATAAATTTTTCATTAATGTACATATCACTTTTCACTGAAATGATATCATGTGAAGGGTTAAACACACCCACTGTCACACGTAAGTGATATCCGTGTGAGATCTAGAGACAGATTATCTAACAAGTAATGCAAGAAGGAAAATCTCAGCATTTCAGCAGACTGAAAAAAGGAAATGAAACCAGAAAGGCTGACACATATGTAAAGAGGTTGTCTAGACCCTTGTGGTTTTGGTGAGTTTCAGGAAGCTGACAGCAGCTGAAAGTTTGTAGACTCTGGGATTTGCTGCTTTTTGTTGATCACTTGCAGGCTGCCTAGAAGCTGCGTGCTTGCAAATGCCCCATCATAGGTCATCCATAGTCTTGGACCACCTTTCCCAGGCAGCCTGCTTGTCCTCTCCTTTTGCAGTGGCTTGTATTACTTTGTGGAGTGTGGTGAGTCAGTCAAACTTGTATAAAGAAGGAACAATTCTGTTTCAGCTATCAGCCCCATGAAGCCACAAACCCCGGCTGGTGAGGGGCAAGGAGAAGCCTGGCACTGCATGAATTCTTAGGCTGATCCACAGAAATTTCCTCACAGAGCCTGATTCAAAAATATTTAGGAAAAAAAGGGGGGTAAATAAGATGAACAAAGCATCCATCTCTAACTTCCTTTTCTTTTCCTAACTGATGCGTTTAATTTTTCTTCAAGAGATAGTAAGTCAGTTTTGAATTGCACACACTAGAAGGGGCTGGGAACCCAGACTTCATTTCAGATGGGCTGTCTTTTCCAAACCAGAGCTGACTGTTACATGCAGTCCTCAGCTTTTGAGATCACTGAGTAGAGCAAGCAGAGAGAATGTTCTGTGCAGTCTCTACAATCAGTCACAGACTGATTTTTAGTGTAGATATAAAATTATGTCTCTTACTCTAAATAATCAAATATAGGTCAACAAAATGGCCCATAATCACATTTTCTCTTTTGTTCAGGGACCAATAGGACCTGCTGGACCCAAAGGAGAACTTGGTTTCCCAGGACGCCCAGTATGTATTATGCTCTCAAGTGGGATAAGGATAGAAAAACTTGCTTCTGACACATACTAAATTATTTCTACTTATTTCAGGGCCGTCCAGGACTGAATGGACTGAGAGGTGTGAAAGGTGATCGAGGTGAAGCATCCAATGTAAGTTTTTGTATTTCAATTAGTTGAAAAATGAAATCTGTTAAAATCTGGTGTCTGATTTATATTGATTCCTTTCAAATGACAATAGGACTAAAATCCTGAAATGTTCTAGAAATAATTGTGTTTCTGCTACTTTTCCTATCTAGCAGCAGTCATTGAAAAGTCAACTTCTGGGTCCTTCTGGGCAGCTTTTCCAGATACACATAGTTGTGTCAGCTCCCAGGTCTAACAGTTATGTGTGTCATTCGCTGCTACCACAGCAGCTTCAAATAGCAAAGGATTTGGAATTCTAGTTCTTTATATGTATAAAAGAACTTCCTGATCCAGGCCAGCAGTGTGGCTTCTTATGATGTGAAGATACTCTCACAGGCTCTGAGCTTTCTAGCCCAGGTGCAAACAGCACTTGAGCATATCATAGGGAAGCAGTATCTACTTTAGTAACAAGGAGATACTCACTAATACCTGCTACCTCCTACAGTCATGTGTATCCAAAATAATGACCTCTGAACAGATGACAGCATATCCATGCTCACCTACAGCCTGTAATCGTGGAATGACAAGTGATGAACCAAGCTCCTGTTGCTGCAAGTCTGTTCTCATGAAAAGATTTCAGACAGGTTGCCTCATGACAAACATTGAGACTGGACCACACAACAACTAGCACTGCTGAGCATAAACAATAAGCTTCACAATAGCAGAGTAATTTATGTGGTTGTTCTGATGTCACAGGACAATCTGTGCTAGGAAAATTCGTACCCATGCCACAACAGCAGCTAATGTAATTTCCTCGGCATCAGAGATAATGCTGAAAAGAAAATACAGAGGTTTGTTACTGTGTTAGCATAAAGTCAGTATCACTGTATTTCAGTAGATCAATTTTTGTAAATTTGGCAATTCCGTTGTAGGAACCATCTGATTCTACTTTGTTCTAAAGAAAAAAATGGCACACAAACTGCAAGGCACAAGTGCCTTGTCTAGCTAGACAATAAATATAAGTGGGATGATATTGCTTTATTTGAGTAGCAGGGAGACTGAGAATTGGTAAGTATCTTTGCAGAATTGGTAAGTATGTAAGTATCTCCACAGTAAAAAAGACCAGGTATTGAATGTGGCTCACACCTCTAGAAAAAGGCATCAATAGAAATATAATTCCTGGAAAGTGAAAACAGACAAATTAGACAAATTCTAATTGGAAAAAAATGACAGAAAAATTACTACCCACTGAGAGAAAATATGAGAGTAGATTTTCCTTTCCTCCATATCTTGAAACAATATTAAAGTTCATTTTCTGAATTGTCTGCCTTAACCACACAAAAGTTATTGTAGCAAGTATAAATAGATGAAGTACATCAGGCTGACAGGTTAAAGCAAACAAGAAAACAAAAAAGGCTACATGTGCTAATAGTCCTTCCTGGAGTGCACGGAAGGTAAAATCTAATGGATCTCTAATTATTGATGAGGTGACATATGTCGCCATACAGAAAGTTACATTGATGTGGACTGAAAGGTGAACACAGCCTTGTGCCAGATTTTCAAATTACATGATAAAGAGCTGACACACATTTTTTGTAAAAGGCAGTCATCCCTCCAGTCTAGCAGGGGTCCTCAGGGTTGCTAGTTAGCATGTACATATCTGATTGTACTTGAAAATTTATGAATTATAGTAGCCTTGAGAGATCTAGATCAGTTTAGAATAGCTAATTTTCCTTGGATGAGAGATACACTGTCTTTAGTTTCAATATGCAGTGCTTTAGGTGTTCCAGTTTGCAGTTGGGGTTTATTTTGGTCTGATATCCTCCTTCTTTCACTTTCTCTTACCAGGGCCCTCCTGGCTTGCCCGGGCCCCCAGGGCCCCCAGGACCTCCAGGACGTATACTTTATATCAAAGGAGTAAGTACAGCTGGGGATCAGGGACTGGTTTGTAGAAATGTGCTGCTCTAAAAGCAGTTTGTGAAAGGAAACATCAAAATTGGTTTCAGTCAACACAGTTCACTGTGGGTGACCTCACTTGTGCAGAGGAAAAAGATCTCTTACCCAAAGCCACTGTCATGGAAGAGTTTTGCCCCCATGGCCCCACAGAGAGGGACATGATGACAGACCTGGCACCAGCTGGGCTTTCTTCTTGAGAGGTGGTGGCTTTGTTTCCAGGCTTAGCCTCATCATGACTGTTAGATCTATATGGTGTGTGACATGCTGTATCATACCTATGCTCATTAAAGTAATTTCCCTCCTGTTTTCAATAGACAGTTTTCCCAGTCCCTCCCAGGCCTCATTGCAAAATACCAGTAAGTCACACATGCAGATTCTGCTCTTAGCAGGATGCATGGCCATGACAGAACATAACCAAAGCAGCTGTACACCTAAACAACATAACCTTGCAGCTTTTCTCCCCCTGCCTTCTGCTTTGCACCAGGGATGTGTTTTACTTGTTCTTCAGGATAACAGATTTTCAAGTGTTTAGCCAAGTATGAAAACTTAGCCATCTCTAAAATATATAACAGAACTAGAAACACTAGACTCTTTTGCTTAAAGCACTTTGATTACTTGTTTTTTCTAATACTTTTGATGCCTTTCAAAGCTTGTGTTTCCATAGTTTAGGAGTTGCTTTGGGGACCTGAATGTGTATGCATACAGGTACAAGTATTTTTTTTAGATGTGTGTATAAATACAGTTCCCCATGTTGTTACGTCTTTAGCTGTTTTTAATTTGCCTGTCCAAAATAAGATTTGTTATGTATTTCATTGTGGCATGAAAGATGCATCAGAAAAGGTTATGTTCTTCATTTGACCCTCAAATGCAATCTGTTCAGGTAGAATGAAAGCTGAAGATCTGCCCCTCCTTTTCAAAGAGTGTGACAAAGCCTTCATTACCTTCAAAGGACCTACAGTTTCACACACAGTATGAAAAGAGATGGATTTCATATTTTCAGAGTGCCCTAGTGCAATTTTTGTTTAATGAATTACAGAAATTGCATCCTAGAATGAATGGTGAGCATAGTTCAGTGCTGGAAGTATTTACTCTTGGGCAATATCCTACTGTTAAGCTGTGGGGTATGTACTTGGAAAGGATTCTGTCTTTGGGAGCCACAGTCCACCCCTGAATAGTGGAGGGGTCAGGATGGTGGTTCTGCTTTTCTGTTAAAACAGTATAGCTCTGGATAATACTGTGCCCTCTACTCCAACTTGCATTCCAGTTATTTTTCACTTGTTTTAGAGAAACAGCTCTTGACTTCCTCTCTGGTAGATGTATTGATACTCATCACCACCCTAACCTTACTGCTGAAGAAAGTTGTATCTCATCTTGTGACCTTTTTGGGAATTAATGATAAATAGTCATTACTCTATGGTAATTTGCCATTTCTACAGTTTTGGCCTACCACTTCCACACATCATTCTGTTTACCTCTTTGAATTTCTCCCTTAAATCTTCTCACTCCCATTGTTTAATGCTGTTGTACATTGATAACATATGTCCACAATCACTTATGGGTTTGTCAGCCTCACCTCTGAAACCTGACTGGACAAGGCCCTGAACAACCTGCTGTAGTTGATCCTCCTTTGGGCCAGACAATCTCCAGAGATGCCTTCCAGCCTCAACCCTCCTCTGATTCTCTGGGGAATGATTCAAACAAAACAAGCCTATTTTCTCTGAATTCCAGACAATAATAGCCACTTTTCAGGAAAGTTGCAATCAGTGAAAAACAGCACTAGCTTTTACATGCACAAGTAATAGAAACATGTACTTGTAAACATCTCTTCATGCACCTGAATGTGATAAATAGTTTGTCCTACATTTGTGAGTAATCTCCTAAACCTATCCAAGTTTATAGATAAGAAGTCTGCTGTTCATGCCTACATGAATCAGTGTCCATAAAGAACTACAGACTGAACCCCACCAGTTTTCCTCATGGGGACTGGACTTCTGAAGTTAATGGAGTTATCCATGTGAGTAAGACTTCTACAAACTGATACTACAGGATTAGCCAGATGCAGCAACTTCCATTTTTCATACACTTGCTTAGTTTCCTATAAATAGTACTAGAAAGTACCAAGATTTCCAGGCACTGTGCCACATTTCAGTTCCTGCATTGACCCTATTTTGAAGACAGGCACAGAGGTAGCTATGTCCCACCTCATGCCCACTGTTACAGGTAGCTAGTTTCAGAGGAGGGTAGACTAGAATAGCTTCTGTCTCCCCATTGTGCTCTCAATGCATCTGGAGCACAGGTTAACATCAGACATAACACAGTCCTCGTCTGATGAAAAGAATTCTAAACACAAGCCATTATCTTACAGTCAAAAATCACATCCTGCTTCCAAACACAGTGTTTTAAATTCAGAATTGTTCTTGGAGAATGAGTTTTCTGATGCTTCACTGACACAACTGAGAGTAGGATTTGCTGATGCCTCCAAAATGCATGATGTTACCCTTTTGCTGAAAGCATGTTGCATGTCAAAGAGAGCATAATCCTCATAAAAACTTGATCAGCTAATACTCAGACCCTGTCAACTGGAGATAATCCCAGGGTGCTGTTATAATATTTACTAGCATTGAAACTTGCCAGGCTTTTCAGTCACACTAAGTAATGCATTCCCTTTGCTTAATATGTATGGATTATTTTTGATTGATTTCTTTGTCTGAAGGTGAACACTCCCTATCCTGCAAATCAAGAAGTTCTTAATGAGCATGGTGGGTAATTCTTTTCTTGTACCTTGGTTTAAATAACTTCTCCTTTTTTTTGGTTGGGTTTTTCATACTTAAAATCTTTTTGCCTTTTCTTGGCTATTGGGGAAGGGAGGGGAAGGGAAGGGAAGGGAAGGGAAGGGAAGGGAAGGGAATCTGGAGGTAGGAGAAGATGTGGTATGCAACACTCAGTCATAATTCAAGAACTGTTTCTGCATCTGCTGCAGTGAAATTCAGAAATGGAAAAATAGAACCAGGTTTGTTCAGAGGGTCTTTGCCTGGGTGGTTAAAGAAAGCAGAGTAGAAGATTGACTTGTGAGAGATTGCCTTGCACATGTTGGGGTTGATAAGAGAGTAGAGTCAGGCCATTCAATGACCATGAGCAAGACAGGCATAGAGGGACAGGAGCCATGTGTCCCACATACATGGAAAAGTCTGCTCCCACTTTCAGTGGTTTGGTTGTCACTGCTACAGTCTCTGCTTTTTTCAAGTTCTCATGAATTTGTGATGCTTTCATGGCAGGTGCTAAAGCAAACAGAGATTCCTGGGGACTGCACAATTCAGCACATCTAAAAGGAGAAAAGGGAGACAGAGGTGCTCCAGGACCACCAGGTATACTAAATCTAATATGTCATTGACATCCTGTGGAGGAATATATGCTTAACTGGAAAAGCAAGATACTTGGATACTTATCTCTGCAGCCTCACCTGCCTAGAGATTTACACCAGTGTTCCTCAATGAACTGACACACAGAACAGCACAGCTCAGAATGTTATCCAAAATGTCTGCTGAAAAGACAGACTGCACATTCATGAGCATTAGGAATGTGTTAAGTACAAGATTAGATATCAAAATGTAAATGGCTGGTCAGAGATTTTTTGACATTTTAGCAGGACATCATGGGCACTTCCTGAGCTATCATTTTGTTGTCAGTCTCTCTGAGCCAATTGTGCTAGAATCCAGTACTTCACATTTCAGGGTAATACAGCTGTTCATTCTGAGTTCAAGGCAGTCAGTCCATGGTGACAGTCCCACTTCTAGCAGGAGGTGGAAATAGATTATTTCCATTTAAACCAACTTTTTAATATTTCATGATTTATTTGTGAAAATCATGAAAAGTCTGTCTGCACTGAAAATGCCAATCCACTAGCAGTAGAAGCATCATAAGAAATATTCCTCACCCAAAGGTTTGCTTTCTGTATCAAAATGCTGATATATCTTGCTAATTCTTACAAATTCAAAAGAGTTACAGAAACAAGCATCTATTTGAAAAGATTGTAATTACAAATGCTTCATTTTCTGAACATTTTTTGAAATCTCATATACTAAGATATGGCTTTGATCAGTGCCAGAAATCATTTGAAATAGAGAATGCAGTATATTGAAATAATGTTGCTGTAGCATATTTATAGTAATTTTCCTTTAATGTATTGATAATAACTGTATTCTCCCTATATAATATCTATATTAACCCCTCACTATATCTACATGGATATTTCTGTCTTTGTTCCAAAGACATAATTCTGCTGACTGAAGATGATGTTTTGATTATTTGGAAGACAACATCTGTTTGTTGTAATAAAATCAATTTTCCTGTCTTGTCTTCATTAATTTTTATTCTGATCCAATATCTTAAAATAAGCAGTTAGCAATTTCCAGTCATCTTGTCAAAAGAAGAAGAAAGAAATTTTCCTTTTCCAAGAAAATAAGAAAATTTTCTCTTTTGTGCTGGCATATCCACCATGAGCATGTCTGCTCCTTTTCAGGTTCTGTGTTGAATGCAAAGTAATGTCTTAGAAGCATTTTCTTGCTTATATCTGATGATTTCAGGTGCTTCATAAGGAGAAGATTATGAGAGGATTGTGCTTATGATTTTGCTGTAAAACTGCAGGTAGTAAAGGATAGCAAAACTAACACAAGAATTCTGATTAAACTGAAAACTAAATTCACTTTTCTCCTAAAATAACAGAGATTCATTCATTTGATCCAATAGATCAACTGGCTCCAACATTTTGTTCAACATGAAGCTGAAGCATGCTAACTAAGACCAATTCTGTTGCTGCTTTAAAAAAATATTGCTGCTTGGTTTTTGCTTAATGGTGTAGTTGCTAAAATATTCTTCCATACAAAGCAGTTCATTAGTTCTCACGGGTGTCCACATAATGACTGACAGGGAAAATTTACAAGATGGTCATTGCATAATTAAAATACAGGAGTTTTTCAAAAAACCTTTTCTGAGGGAAAAGTGGCTGAAACTCTTTTCACTATATTTGTTGAGTTCCAGGAACCAGAAAAGCTTTTTGAACTGTGGTATTTGTCCATGCAGTGGATTTATTTTTGCTTCTCACAAAATGTCACCTTTCCAACCTTACAAACAGGGTCTATAAATTGACAACATGCAAAAATATGGAGCCAACACAAAAAGTGTGAGAGCAAACTCAACAGACATGGACTTCATGTACCTTATTCAGACCTAGACCCATCTTATAAAGACCTCAGATAGTGCTTAGTGTAGAGATAAATACTAAGCAACATCTGAGAAGGACACCTGCCATTTCATTCAACCTGTCCGTTCCCTTCCCCCAACAAGGATCAAGCAGATCACTACTGCAAGCTGTAATTGGTAAGGCTGGAATAAAATCCAAACAGGTGCCATAATGAGAATACATTTCTGCCCCACATTGTCTGCTTGATTTAATTTTATCTGAAGTGGCACACTGGGAAATGAGCCCCGCGGCTGGCAAAGGGTTGGACCCAAAGATCTCAAAAATTAACCAAAATACATTTGAAGGAAATGCATTGAACTGCTATGGGAAATGCAAAATAGGAGGGTTTTTTCCAAATGTACACCAAGAAGATAATATTTGAAGGCTTTTTGAACCTTTTGTACTGGCATGACAACTTTGGCTGACCAACACTGGCAGACAACATGGGTGGTATAACCATTGAATCTGATATTGGTTTTCATTGCAGAAAGATGTCAAAGAAGAGTTATTATACAATTGGCAGCACAGCAGTAACACTATCTCTTTCTCTTGTCAGCTCTGGTACTGTCTTTGCAGGAAAGACCACATATGTACTGATGGATCACCCCACTACCAGCAAAACATACGAAAAGCTTCTCTTTTACCTTAGTTTCCATCAAAGGGGTTAACATGGATGCTCCTCTTTCACTCCTCTTCCCAGCTGCTATGTTTTCAGAAAACTGGGAATTTTTCATATTTGAGCTTTCTTTGTTTCTAATTTTTCTAAAATCACAATCAGATCCAGAAGTTATTAAGGTGGAAGAGTGACAGACAAGATAGGGCACAGACAAGATAGGCTGTATAAGTCTTGCTTTGTTAGGAAACCAAACTAAAAATACCTGTTTGATATAAAGGTTAATGCCATTATTGTGAATAGTTTTCCTTTAAACTCCTAAACCAGTAATACCAAAAGCAGTGCTTTTAAAAGGAAAATGACAGATAATTGTTGTACTTTATTGTATTTTCTTCATTTTTCAGGTCCACCTCTGCCTCCATCATATTTCAGCCACTTTATTAATAGCATAAAGGTAATTATATCCCATTTGTGTCTGAGTTCTGCTAAGCTTTTTTTAAAGTGTTCTTTACTATAAATTAAGCACAAACCAATGCAACATGGTGAAATACACAAGTATAAGGGCATCAGTAATTACAAATTATATTAATTTCTTAAACTCCAGCTACATAGGCAAGTTTATTTCAAATATAGAGATAGCAGTTGTCAGAGATCTATAAAGATTACTTTTGAAAGAAACTGTATTGCTGAGGCTTTTTACCTTCCCAGTGGTATTAAAGTGAGTCATAATTCACTGTTACCTAACATATCCGCCTTAAATAAATGCTTTTGTTTCCATGCCAGCTCAGGTAAAAGACATCCATTACCTAAAAGGCTTCTAGAACACTGGGTGAGGGGAAAGGTAGTGGAAATCACTTCCATGTCATGTTATTTATCTTTTAAGCACACTGAATAAAATTAAATTATGGAAACTACTTTTCCTGGAAGCTCTTACAGAAAAGTATACCCATACCTTGATTTGTTTTGTCTCTCTCTGTTCCATTATTCCCTTGACTGCTTCAAGTGACAAAATTAATAAAAATAAGGTATTATTTTTAAAGGTTTTAGGTAAATAAGACTCTTTATCAGTAGAAGAATCGAAAATTTTTGAATCAAATTATCATTTTATGATGCTACCAAAATTGTTGTGCTGACAGTCTCTTGGAAGAACTCTTAGTGCTGCCTGGTTTTAGGATTTTATTTCTGCTTGGCTGGGTACACCCAAGTTATTCCTATGGCTTAAAGTATCCCATGTATGTGGCAAAGCTGACAGGGTTTCTTTGACCTCATAGTGTAATGTCTGTAGCTTTACAGATTTAGCTGCCAAGACCACTTTTTTCATCTAGTTCTTCAATTCCACAAAATGGCCTGGAATAAAGAAACGTTTTGAGTCATGTTTACTGGGAATCTACAAAGACTAAAAGTCAGAGGAGGAGCTATCCATAGCCATGTCCTCTGGCTGTCTGCAGATACCTGCCATTCTTGCTTTGCCCTTTGCCTCTTCTATCCACAAGTTTATTTCTCAGAAACATGAAAATGTAGACAAAAAAAGAGCAGAAAAACAGAAAAATTAATGAGAGGAGGAATGTATAAATGCTGTGGCTCGGAAGGCAGAGCAACATAATAATAATAATGTAGTACTTAAATGATTCTTCTTACCTACTTCACTGTTTCCCAAACTAACTGATGATCATCCATGCAAAACAGAAGATATACTCTTTCAAGTTTCCGCAATTTTGTGTGGTGTCTCCTCTGTTGTCTTGGCGCACACTCCAGCCCTGCTCTGCTCACTTTGTCACATACTTTCAAACAGCTGTCCATTCGATGTCAATCTTGCTTTGCTTTTTCCTTGGTGATGGAGGAAAGCACAAACCCAGGCTTTTATGTTTCCTGCAACTCTGTCTTCCCCTCCAGCTACATCACTGAACAAGGTTTTTCTGGGCAGAATAGCAGGAAACAGCAACAGAGGCATTTTCTCTGCCTCCACCTAACCCTACCTCCCCTAGCCCTTGCCCTGAGTGAGCCTTGCAGCCTCAACAGAGAAAGCATTCCTTTTCATCTCATATCACAGATGATGTTAAATGATGTTAAAAACATCATTTCAAGCAGATGCTTTCCTTTACCAAACGCATAGATTTCATGTAAATTTGAAAGTTCGGTGCATTGTGTTCTGATCTCACTTCAGATCAACATTTTAAAATACATTTTCTTCAAAGGGTGAAAAAGGAGACAATGGAGTCACTGGTGTAAAAGGAGAAAAAGGAGAACCAAATGGAGGGTTTTTTCTGACAGGACCTCCTGGACCACCTGGAAGACCAGGATTAATTGTAAGTCATGCAAGTTTTAGAATGGGAATATTTGTGAGTACCCATTTAGAATTAATTTAGAAGGCACTAAAAAGAGACAGATATAAGGATTGCTAGGAACTACATAAAAACTGACATGCTAAGCATCAGGTGAATAGGAGAAAATTTCATTATGTGTAAACACAGACACTTCACTTTCACAGCAATTACTTTGCTGTGAAATACTGACATAATGTTCTGCTCAGCTGTCTCGTATGGCTACACCAGTATGTACATCATGCTATTAACAGCATTACAAATCAAAGCAGCACATATAATTTGGGATGCTACTACATATACCTCCACAAATACCAAAATAGGCCATATAAAGTTAGTCAGAGACTGACTTGACATCTAAATAATTAAGCCTATTTTCCTAGTAATCCAAAAACATTACTGAAATGACCAGTGTGTAGCCATCTGGACCATTTCTATAAAATTCAGCCACTGTCTACTATCTACCTTTCAATTTTATCTTCTGGCAATTGCCACCACAGCTGCTTTGTAATAAAATGCACTAATTCTTTGGGAATTAGTTTATCCCTGGGATCTGGCAAGAACTATATGCATTGCATTCCTCTATTGCCATGTCTATGTCAAGAACCGTGAATGAGTGGGCCACAGGTGAGGATGAAGCATTAGGTTAGCAAGACCAACCTCAAAAATCCCCCTGGTTCTTTCCCACATTGCTGAGAACCATCTTCTTGTTTAGAAACTGCTCTTCTGGCAAGAAGGAGCTGGATGGCACAGCTGAGCTCTTGTTGTGCAGGGCCCAGTGTGTTCCATGTCTGCAGGATGGTGTGAGCACAGGGGGCACAAGCCCTCCTCAGTCAGGCTGAGGACACACTGCTAAACTGGAAATGAAGGGAGTTGAAGGCTTTTTATTCTGCGAGTCTGGCAGCTGGAGAGGTTAAGGGCTAACATTTCATCACAGAAGGGAGAAGACAGTACTCATCATGAGGTGTACACCCTGCATAGACACACTTTACACTAAAGTTCTCCATAAACTCTCTGAGCCTATCAAAGCAAGCAGACTCAGCATGAGCAGAATACAGATCCAGGACTTTGAGAGCACTGTTGAGAGTTTTGCAGGTATCAGCTGCTCAGGGACAGGTATGAGAATTTTCAGAAAGCTTTCTGAAATTTAAACCCTTGACTTTATTTCAATATGTGGTTAAAATTTTCATTTTGCATTATACTCATGCCTCCTTGGAGAAAATTACATACAGACTCATGTCTAAATGGCAATGTGGTGGCAGACATCTGGTAAATCTTGCCACCAGAGATGATGGCCCTGCAGCAGTGAAACCAATACATTCAAGGAAATACTTTTCATCACCAACAGGGGCCAAAAGGGGACTCAGTTGTTGGACCCAGAGGACCTCCAGGGTTACCTGGCTTACCAGGCTTACCTGGTTATGGAAAAATTGGACCTCCTGGCCCACCTGGACCACCTGGACCACCAGGCCCCCCTGCAATATATGGCTCAGGTGAGCTTTTCACAGTGTATGCAAGTACAGCCACGTGCCCACAACCCACACATGACCAGTGCTTTTATATCTGATAGGTTGTCCTACCCTCTCAGCATACCTGAACCAGGTTGTTCCTCACTCTCCTACTGCCCTCCACCAGTTTCTCCTAGGGGGGGAGCTGGGACCGAGAGCACAAAAGGGACAATTTCTCTGCAGAGTTTTCACTGACTGGTGTCATGGGAGTGCTATTGCATGCAGGATCTTGCTGTGGCTGTGGCTGGGAGGAAATCTGCATAGTAGAGATAGGTTGCATTGACAGCTTTGAAAAATCCATCAAATTGAGCAGCTGGCTAAATTTAGGACAAAACACTCTTCTTATAGGGAATGGAATTAAATCCAGCTGGTGGTCATCACAAAGGGTTTTTCCCAGGGTTCGATATTGAGTGCAGACTTATCCAATATCAATTATTTGGGTTAGGGGATCAAATGCACACTTTTGTGAGTTTGTTCCCAAGTTGGGCAGGAAGGTTGATCTGCTGAAATGTCCAGAGGGGTCTGGACAGGCTGAACCAATGGGCAGAGGCCAGCTGTCTGAGGGTCAGTAAGGCCAAGTGCCAGGTACAACAACCCCAGGCAGCTCCACAGGCTGGGGACAGAATGGCTGGAAAGCTGCCCAGCAGAGAAGGACCTGGGGGTGCTGGTTGGCAGCTGCTGGACATGAGCCAGCAGTGCCCAGGTGGCCAAGAAGGCCAATGGCTCTGGCCTGTGTCAGCAACAGTGCGGCCAGCCGGAGCAGGGGAGGGATCAGCCCTGTACCAGCACTGCTGAGGCCACACCTTGAATCCTGGGCTCCTCACTACAAGAATGACATTGAGGTGTTGGAGTGTGTCCAGAGAAGGGGAATGGAACTGGATCTGGAGCACAAGTCCTGTGAGGAGCAGCTGAGGGAGCTGGGGGTGTTTAGCCTGAAGCAAAGGAGGCTCAGAGGGGACTTTATTGCTATCTATATCTGCCTGAAAGGAGAGTGTAGCCAGGAGGGGCAGTCTCTTCTCCCAGGTTACAAGCAACAGGACAAGAAGAAATGGCCAGCCCCAACTTGTGCCAGGGGAGGTTTAAATTGGACATTAGGAAATTTTTTTTCACCTAAAGGATTGCCACTGGAACAGGCTTCCCAGGGAAGTGGTTGAGTCACCATCTCTGGAAGGGCAGCCATGGCACTTAGGGACAGGTTTCAGTAGTAGACTGCAGTTCTGGGTGTCACTGTTGAAGGTGATGATCTAAAGGATCTTTTCCAACCCAAGTGCTTCTATGATTTTCTGATGAAAAGGCAGTATCCACAGTAGAGTTTAGGTCTTGAATGAGACTGCTGGAGAACTGCTTCCGAAAACTAGTTGCTATGCAAATGGTGAATAGAAATGAAACTTCAGGTTGCTTACTCTGCCTTTAATAGTTTTTAACTTACTGGGTTAGAAAAGAAGCAAAATATGGCACAAACAGTCACATCAAGAGAGGAATTTTGCAAACAAGGTGACAGAAAAGGGAGTATGTGGTTAGAAATCAAATGTCACAGTTCAAAACGTGTGCTTTTGACTCCTTTTGGGTCACAGGTTTCCTAGTGACAAGCCTCATACAGTTAATGTCAAACCTTGGGTTCTGGTGGATGGGGTCCTAGGCTCTTCTGGCATTACTTGACAGGTATGCCTGAGAAAATGACTGATTCCTCCCTCTAGGATCTGTGATCAGCATGGGAATCCAGCCAGGCAAAACCAGAGCAGAGCATTCTTTAATCTCAGCTGAAGATTGTGTACTAGTAGAAAGGGAGACTTTAACTGAACAGAGATGCTGTAACAGAGATCTGTTCTTCCTAAAGTTTTGACAGGTCTAGCAAATACAGGTCTCCATTCCTGAGAACTAACAATTAGCCTGTTTCCCCTCAAGATCTATGCTTCCAGTATGCTAGTTTGGGGAGAAGACATATCTCTCTTCAATTTGTTCTCTCCAGGTATTTCTTGAACCTGGTCAGCCTCATTTATACAGACTGAGACTTGAGACTCAGAGATTTGAACCTGTCATCCAGTCAATACTATCAGTTTAGTGTCTATCAGAAGTATTCATCCTCTGAATAATATTTGAGAAAGAAAAGATCCTTAGCAGTTCAACATTGAACAGTTCAACTTCCTATTTATGTGAATCAGCCCCTGATCATCACAATACTGACAGATGAAGCACACAAAGGTCTTCAGACCTTTTCCTGTGTAATTTAGATTAAGCACTTCTGGATATTAGTTAAGAGATCCAGTCAGACAAAACAAATTATTATTAGTATTCCATCCCTATACTTTCATTTATGCTCTCTGCCATTAGTCTTCATCATCCTCCTACACATTTTCCTCTTTGCTTTGTAAAAGGGTTCTTTAGGCAGCACACATTTTACTAAATGTTCAGAACAGATATTTATTTATTCCCTATCTTCGAGGGTTTTATCTCTTTTAAAGCTATTACTATCTATAATTATGGAGTTCACATACTGTAGTACAGAGTTCACACATTGTAATATGGAGAAAGAGGAATGGCTTATCTGCAAGCAAATAGCTCTAAACACTTCTGAGAGCTGACCCCCTTCCCCTGCCATTGGCATGAAGAACCTGCTCTGGAGTATCCTTGCAAGTGCCTCAGTGAATACATTCTTCTTGGAAAAGGTATTTTCAAGGCTCCTCTGGGTTTCACAAAACCAAACAAGTAAGGTCCGTGTGTAGAAGCTCCTTCTTAGAAACAGCTTCAAAGTTCCGTTATAATGACACACATTTAAACAAAATGCATGCTTTTAGTCTACCCTATCTTTGAATCTTTCCAGCCTTAAAAGTAGTTTTTACTCCAGAAAAACTGCTCAAGGTGAAGAAACTCACTTTTGGAGTAGAGACAGATACTAGGTACCAGGTGGTATGAACTGCAGTCTTAGAAGTCCAAATTCATATCCCTGAAGAATCCTTTTTCGCTTTGTAACACAAGCTGAGCTTACACACACGAATTTTTCATCTAAGGAAAAGTAAATTTTTTTTTGCCTTTAGAGCAAAAGATGCAATGACTCCCTCAAAGCTTATATGGGCAGGAGTGAAAAGTTCTTCCTCTTCCATGTGCACTAGCTAACAAAACAGCATTCTGGTCAATTTAAGTGGGTTTTGTTCTTCATTTGCAGTTTCTACAACAGATTGCAATCTGTTGGCCTTAACCATCCAAAAAAAAACAGAGAAAAGACTGTTTTGCCATTGCTTCTAAAAATCTCCTTAGGATGTATTTTCTGTAGTTGACTTGAGCTATTCAGGACATGGCTATTTAAAACTTCCACTGCTCCTGGACACCGTCATTAAATGCTTTCTTTGTGTCACTCACACTTTCTTTCAAAAATATGACCTTCAGTATGTATTGTATGGTTTGTTTTATTTTAGCAGCAGCAATGCCTGGGCCACCAGGTCCTCCTGGAGAGCCAGGGTCCCCTGCCACCAGGAATCTGGTAAGAGAGCAAAATAAGGAAGTTTGCTATAGAAAATTTTCTTCAAAACTTTTGGTGGTCACTGGTAACACTGAAAGAGGAGTGCAAGTTCCATCTTGTGTTTTTATTTAGTAGAATGTTTTATAAACCACATAATTTTAAGGTGTAAACTGTAGATTTCCCTAGCAAATCTAAAAATTATTGTGCCAGACAGTGTATGTAAATTTGTTTCCTTTTTTATATCATGAAATTAATAAAAATTGGATCCAAGATATCCATGAAGAAAAAAAAAAAGGCTATGGCAGAAGTCTCAGTAATTTCTAAATCAAGAATTCATAGTTTCTGTAAAAAAACCCAAAAAACAAAACAAGACAAAAAACAAAACAAACAAAAAACAACACCAAAAAAGCCTGAGAAAACCACCCCAAATCCCCTGTTCGAGCTAGCAGAGGGCATTTGTTGCAATTCTCAGGGGAGAAACACATGTTCAAAGACTGGTGCCCCAAAACTAGTTGCAGTCTGGGAGCTACTGTCTCAGACAGAAGGTAGTACTGAGGTCAAAACTAAGATTAAAACAAATATATACAAATCTGTAGTAGGGTATGTATTATTTATACAGCATTCATATGCCTTCTGACAATGAAGAAATGAGAAAAAAAAAAAGTGAAAGAAGTTGCACTTTCCTGAAATTTTTCCCAGTTTTAAACTACTGCAGTTCTATTCCAAAGTCTGCCATTTTGACCCAGGATGCTAAATTGTAGGAGTGCAACAATCTTCTCTCTGTACAAAATTTGTACAAAATTGCTGTCGTTCTGCTACAATCCACAGAATGGTGATGCTGGTGTGCCAAGTAGCAAGACATTCATATTAATTTATGGATTAAACCACATAAAACTGACTTTCTGAGCATTTCCTGTAGAAGAAGCCTTGACATTTGTCTGTCCAAATGAGACTATTTAACTTGCAAAATGTTTTGTGTGTCTGATGAAGTATGTTTCATTTTCCTATTTGACAGGTTACGACATTCCAAAACATTGAGGCTATGTTGGAAAAAGTTCATTATGTAGCAGAAGGTACACTAATCTATCTGAGAGAAACCAGTGAGGTTTTTATCCGTGTTCAAAGAGGATGGAGAAAATTGCAGGTACTATTGCACTACACTCTAAGCTTCTCCAACTCCCTTCCTCACAATAAAGGTGAGGGAGATATTTTTACAGAGAGAGAGAAGTACAGGTACAAAGACTCCTTTATTTAAAAATTCAGAAGTTCCTGGTGATATGTTTTTGTTCTACTCTCCATTTTGATTCTTTCAGCTTGGTGAGCTAATTCCTATCCCTGCTGACAGCCTTCCTCCTCCAGCCATATCAAGCCATGTAAGTACAAAATATTGGACCATGAAAAACTGAGTCTAGATATGTGATACACTTGGGAGAAGTTGCATGCAGATCCCTGCACAACGTGATTTTCCACCGAGATTTGTCAGTTCAAAATAAGCCTCCTACCACTACATAAGCTTGCAGATTGATTTTCCTGGATAGTCATCTGTGTCCAGTATCTTCTGAGATTCCAAACACTACAGAGACAAAGCAACATTTACAAAAAGCAGAATAAAGTAAGGTACCCACAAAAAAAAAAAAAATCCCAAAAAACCAAAAACAAACAAAAAAAACCCCCAAAACAAAAGAGACCTAAAAATAAACAAAATAAAAACCAAACAAAACCCCACAAATCCACAGAATTCTGTTTCATAAGCCAAGAATCAGTCATATCAAGCCCTGATCCCTTTCAAGGAAGATCAGGAAAGAGTTTCTGAGAAGCAGATTTTCTTTGAAAGTTTATAGTCCTGTCTTCAGTTTACCACAATCATCACCTGAATGTAGCTCACCCCACAATGTGCAGAGGGCAGACTCTAAAGCCTTAATTGTTAGTTTGCACCTGACCCCATTCTACAGGTTATTGTACTAACCTGCATGTGAACATGCTGTCTGTCCAAGAAATTGTTGGAAGGATGAAAAACAAGAAATGATAAAGGGAATAGAGAAGGGGTTTTTGATGAAAGGTTAATTGGTCTGCTGAGAAAAAGAAAGGGCAAGAGAGTGCTAGGAAGGAGCAGTGACAAAGAAGATGGCCAGAAACAAATAAAAACGGTTAGAGTAGGTCAGGGAGAAGTTCACCTAGCACACTGGGAAAATGTCTAGACCTCAAGTTATAAGAAATTTTCTGCAGCCTCCAGTTGACACCACCCGAGTTTCCCATCAGCTACAGCTGGTGGCTTGTTACTCATACTTGCCATAACTAGAGAAGAAAATTTTGCTGTTCCTGAAACAATTAACAGGGTTGAGAAATGTTTCCACCCATTACATTTTCTGTTTTCACATCCTCCTTACCCTTTCAGTTTTCATTTTCCTCAACTGCTCTTCTGCTTCTGCCAATAGTAGGCTGCTTTCATGCAGGACTCTAGGTGTGATTAAACTTTTATTTAAAAAATTACTGAGTGTCTAAAATTCTGATACTTAATTTTTTGTTTGTTTGTTTGTGTTCAAATAACAGGGATTTCAGTCTATTCCAGCACTGAGACCAATATCAAACATGAACAATGGAAAACCAGCAGTAAGTATGAATCTGTATTGCAGCTGCAGAGCTGTGCTTTGCAATGTGACAGTTTGCATCTTGAGGGACAGCTGTGATATATGCTCTTCAAACTCAAACATTTTACTTCAAAAATTTACAAATACACTTCTTTAAC
Source organism: Pycnonotus jocosus (assembly GCA_013400435.1). Taxonomy (NCBI): domain Eukaryota; kingdom Metazoa; phylum Chordata; class Aves; order Passeriformes; family Pycnonotidae; genus Pycnonotus; species Pycnonotus jocosus. Next base: position 25,895 of record VWYP01004192.1, on the reverse strand, counting down.
TTGTTCAGACATCTCAGACACAATTTGAAATTGTTCTCTCCAGATCTATTTTCATCATCTCAGCCCCTTTCCCATCTCAAAGGGAAAAAAATCCTGACTCTGAGTTAGGAATACCTCTTCACTTGCAATACAAAGTAACTTCTAAACTAACAATAGCATGACAATTAAATAATTAAAATACTCATTACAATATTTTAAATCTTCTTGGTGCTGCTTGGCTTAGACAGTCACTTTAGAACTTAAGCCTTTATTTAAAAGACTTTAAAATACTTGGACAAAGGTAGCAAGGTAAGTGACATATCTAAAAAATGAAACCAGAAAGAAAAAAAAAAAAAAAGCAGGAATGTGGATTAGTTCTTGCATCTGTGCTGTTTGACTTAAGAATGTTACTTCTTGTATTTTTAAATGGTACCTAGTCACTTCTTATTACTTTTTCCCATGTTTGTAGGATTTAGGATTTTGTTCATGTGAAAACTCAAAGATTTCTGATTGAAAATACTAGCTGCTTCTAAAAGATTTTTATTTTAGGGGTATATAATCTTCATGGTTTCCTTAATGTTGAAAGATAAATTGGTATTTCTGCTAAGGATCTTATGGCTCTGAGAAATATAATGTTATGGCAACAAATAACTTTCATACCTGTTATGAAGGGTACATGTTCTGTGCTGGCAGGAATGTTTCCAACATATATATTCCTTGTGTTGTAAAGGTTTTGGGTTTTTTTAATGGTGCCTTTTCTTCTTTTTTCTTCCAGTTGCATCTGGTGGCTCTAAACTTCCCATTGTCTGGTGACATGCGAGCAGATTTTCAGTGTTTTCGGCAGGCCCAGCTGGCCGGTTTGACATCCACCTACAGAGCCTTCCTCTCATCACACTTGCAAGATCTGGCCACGGTTGTCAGGAAAACAGACCGAAACCATTTGCCAATAGTCAATCTTCAGGTAAAAATGCATACTTCATGCTTGTTTTTTTAGGGTAGGCTGAAGGTTCCCCAAAAATCTTGAAAAATAGCAAAAGCACTACGTTTTGGCCCAAATTGCATTTTATAAAGAAGCAGCTTTGCTTCATATTTCACAGCCAGATTCAAGAAACAAAAAAGTAGTGATGAAGTAGAAAACTACTGAGTTATGATGTTCTACCTTTTAGTGTGATCATAGGATAAAATGCCTATTTTTCTCATTTCTAAGAAAAATGCAAATTCTGTGCTTAGGAATGATGTTGGATATACCCCAACCAAAGGGAGAGGATAGTCTAGAGCATGAGTAATTTTGTGGTCTTACATAAACAGACACACTCGAAGACTGAGGAAAACAAACCGTGTCTTTGTAGCATTGGCTGGCTCCCAGGACAAGCGGCCAAAGAAACCTACAGGAATAACACATGATGCTTGGAACATGTTGAACGGATGCTGCTCTGAAGTGCATGCAAACATAGAGCCAGCCTTGAGAGAAATTTGTGAAGACAATATTGTTTCAACTTTGACTGGAAAAACTCAAAAGCAGTTTTAGAGGAAGCCAGACGCAAAGGTTTTGCCCTGAATGTTTGCAACATTTTTCACAAAACTGTGATCTTAACAGAAGTTCCAGTACAAGTCATGTCTATATTTTCTCTTCAGCTACAGTAGTTATAAGCAATTTTTCAAATAATGCAGGAGGAAAAGGACCAGGGATGATCAAGCTAAATTTTGGGAGTGATAACAAAACAGAGAGACAACTTTGAGACAAAGGAGTGGACCAGACAGCTGTTTGCATAGACATGACAGATGAGACAAGTTTGTTCAGGAACATTATGCAGAAACTGCTGTGAAAGACAAAATCACAAGTGTCATTAAATGCAGATAAAATTTTCAATTTACAGATAAGCCTATAAAGGTAGACTTGGAATTTGATGTAGATTTGGGATTTGTTACGTTTCTAAAAGTGGCTTTGAAATTTTAACAGGGAGAAACCCTTTTTAGTAACTGGAAATCTATATTTGATGGAAATGGTGGACAATTCAACATTCATGTTCCAATATACTCCTTTGATGGGAGAAATGTCATGACTGATTCATCTTGGTGAGTTGACATTACCATTTATATGTTACATGTAAGGGGGGTTTTTTTCTACTTTTACCAGATAGTAATAGAAATAGTAGCAGTATCTTTGGCTACTAGATGCGTGATAAAAATTTCTCTCTTTCTTTATTCCATTTTTCTATGCCTTTCTGATAGTCCAGAAATGGGATATCAGGTTGTGTTCTCCTTTCTTTCTCTCCCTTCCTGACTTCATCTTTACTTAAGCACTCTTTGCTTCAAGCACAAGGAGTGCAGATCACCACACATACAAGTGTGCAGTCGAATAAAGCAAAAGAGGCTTTTTCCAGTAAATAACTTCTTAATGTTACCTTTCAGGCCTCAAAAAATAATATGGCATGGTTCAACTGCAAATGGGATTCGACTGGTTAGCAACTACTGTGAAGCCTGGCACACAGCTGATGTGAGAGCTATGGGACAAGCATCACCTCTGAACACTGGGAAACTTCTTGACCAGAAAGTATATAGCTGTAATAATCTGTTTATTGTTCTCTGTATTGAAAACAGCTTTGTATCTGATCCCCAAGGAAAATAATTCACCTGCTGCATGTAGGAATATTCCATTTGATGACAAAAAAAAAGCTGACACTGAAATTTCATTTGTAATGATGTAAATATTTTAATTTTTTTAATTGCACATTTCAGGAAAAAAAAATAGACAAAGAAAACATACCTCAACACAAACCACACTCCAGTTAGGTGAAACACCCAGTGCACACACGGCTGGCACAGAGCCCTTCCTTCCACTTGAACCCCACGTGGTTCAAAGCTTGCCAGCAGTTAACTCAAGTTCTTCTGCCTGAGCTGGAGGTCACCTAAGGGCAGGAGCCAAGTGTGGTCAGTGAGGAAGATGCAGTAGCCTGCCTCGTAAGCACTGCGGCTCAGCAAGGCGGCTGCTGCTTCACAGCTGAGAAGCTGCATGCTCCGTGCTCTCCTTCTCACTTGCATAGATTTTGGATACCCAAGGCACCGTTCACATATACTCACATATGCAGCAAATACTGGGAGGCTCTTGTGCCCTACAGAGCTCGCATTTGCAAAACAAAGCTTTAAGAACAAAGGTACCCACATCCTCTGAATTTTGGTGGAAGCCGAGTACCTGACTCCTGTAAGTTTGTGCAATCTCAGCCTGATGCTTACACAGAAACATAGCAGCTCTCACATCTTATTTCAGCTTTTCTTTTTGCAGATTCTAGGCATAGGACTCAATGCAGGAGGAGTGAATTTCACATTGACAAAATCTGGTCTTTATTTTGGTGCTATTGTCACCAGGAAACCTGAAAACAATGTTAATAGAAAACATCCTGTTTAACTGGTAGAACTGAACAAAACAAATGCAGACAAATGAACCATCTGACCTTTATTTATTCCATTGCATATTAGAGGAAGTCATTTCCTTTTGTGTCAGACTGACGAATGAAATATGTCTGTCATGGTTTCTTTAAAACAGGTTCTACACATTGTTATCCCACTAAGTTATGTGTAAAGTGATTTTCCTTTTTGTGAATTTACCCTTCTGGCATTCACGTAATTAAAGAATTGTTAACATAAAATAACTGCAACAATTATAGGAATGGTCAGGAGATGGTAATATTCTTCACTAACAGTATCACCATAATATCTGAAATCTTTTGCTGATATACTTGTCTACTGCATACTTTAAACCACATATTTACTTATGTTTTATCAGGCAGTGACTATGGAGGTCAAAATCCACATCCTTTTTTTTTTTTAAGATTTAAATGAGAATCCATGTTGGAAATACATGTTCATTTGCTGACAAATAGAGTATTAAATAACTAGAGAGCTTTTGTCAACAGACAAAAGCAAATTACATTGACAACACTAAAATCATATAATTATGCAATTAAATATTTTGAAATCCAGCTTTATTTTTCGAATTGATTATAAAAGCTTATTTCCCAGTGTCAGCTGAATGATATCTTCATTTTTTCTGGAAAAGCAAAAAATGTAAATTATTCCATTATTACAAAATGGCAATCAGGCAAAAGCCATTTGTGTTACGGTTAAAATGTATGCATAACAATTCACTGTACTCATTTATAGTCGACTTTCCTAAAATTCTGAGCCATTCTTGTGCCAAATTCCTCCAGTTCACAGAGCTGGAAGAGTTATTTATGTACAGCAGGGTTTCGCTCTGAGTCATAGAAGGATCAAGGGGGAAAATAAAGTGCTTTTACCTGCTTCAAGCAGGAACCATCTACTTTTAATCCTTTAGGGGCCAGTGGAGTGTCTGCTTGTAGCCACTTATCTGGATCCATTCCCACTCTTCCTCTCCTGAGCTGGAGCAGCACTCAAGGAGCTGGCTGTGCCTTTACCTGGAATGGCAGTGACAAGAGGTCATGAGATCTCACAGAAGAGTTCTGTGAAGGGGGATGAGAGAACACTAATAAAAACATGCAGGTTTCAGGAGATACTGAACTAGAGTTCAAGTTGGGTCCAGCAAAATGCATCCAGAGATCTTGGTGCTGGTCCTTTAGCAGAACTAACCCATCTCTGTATCCTGAACAGAGCTTAGTGGGGAACTGAAATGGTTAAGCACCATCAATAAGTTGCTAAAAATCTCTCCATCTTTGCTTCCCACCTCTAACATTAATCTGCAGGCTGCAGCAATTTATTGTACACCCTTTAACTGAAGACAGAGCATAAACTGCGCTAGGCATAAACCTGGGCTGCTGTGGTGCTGAGTTCACAGGCTTGCTCTCACTGAGGGAGACACCTTCACCAGAGGATGGCACGAGAGACCTGTTAGAAAGATAATGTTTCCCTTGGGGAAAACAACAACAATAACACACACTTTTTTTCAAAGCCAGTGATGTTCTTTACATTCTCTAGCTTAATTGAAAAGAAAAAATAATATTCGTCAAGGATATGACAGAGAAAAAAATTAGCCCAGTACTTAAGAATAAATTAGCTTTCTATGTCAAAGGAGACTACTCTTTTCAGCACTGTTCCAACACAAAGTTCAGCTGCACTTGAGGAAGAACATTTGCTAATTCAGGTAAGAAACTGAGTATAAGGCAAAGTAATCACCAAGAGAGCATTAGAGCAAGGTTGAAAACAGTAACTGCACAAGAAATCAATGAAGCAGTCCAAATTGTACTGAATTGTGAACACCCCAATATCCTGATCTGCCCCACCGGTTTCTTTAGCAGTAGGAAATCAGCAGGTCTTTCACCCTTCTCAGTTCAGGGGGCTTTTCTCTGGGCAATCATAAACCATGTCATGTTATCATCTATCAGTAGCATGCTGTTCTGCCCACAAGAACTGCAGTGAGAGGAGCAGTTTCTCCTCCCATTGCTGCTATAATCAAGCCAAACCTGTGAGTTTCTGCAGTGCAGCATATACATCTCAAAGGACTGACAATTAACAAAATTCTTTTGGTGTAACCAAAGACTGCCAGCCTTGCTTCTGAGCTGTGCAGTGAAAGAAGAAAGAACAACTTGCAGTATGTCCTGCCTGGAAGATTCCATAGTTCCTCTTCTTTGGCATTGAGATTTTGGCATTTAGGTATTGTTTCTGCATTGATACTAGCAAATCTTGTTTTCACTTCAGTACTGTCCTGGAGAAGGGAACCTGTCTTCTAGATTTTTTTAAAAATTGATGCTAGAATTGCAGTTCCATTTTGGTGTTCAAGTACTGGGAATAACGTCACGTACGCATCTTAAAAAAAACTCCATCTGATTGGCGTTTGGCTTTTATTTGCTGGTCTGATATATAGTTTGAGCCTGCACCCTAACAGTTCCTCCCTGCTGTCTCTCCTTAACACTTCAACAATAGCTGCCTAGAGATAGAAATATTTCTAGATGAACATCTACTTAACTACTTTGATACTTTAACATGAACCTGGCCTGTCTTTTTCAACCAGTCAGGGGGCTGCTATTTGCTGCATTTTAAAAGGCCTATTCTGCACCTTTCAAGGAATGGGAACTGGAATTTCCATTTCCAGTTAATCTAAAATTCTTCCTACCATATTCCCTTCCACCGTATACATATTGAAAAACAAAACCACCATAATGCCACCCTCTTCTACTCCTAATGTTCCTAATTAATGGCTTTATGTACACACAGCCTAACCTGGAGGTGCACCCAGAGTGCATGTCTCAGCTCCAGGAGTAGAAGACTTTGCATGGGGGAGAGGGAACACAAAGTCAAAACATCTCTTCATCCTGTGTGGGTAAAAAAGTGTAATGGAATAACAGACAGCACAGGCTGTGGGAATTTCTACACTGTGCCACTTTGCCTGGGGTAGAGTTCCTTTTCTTCACAGTGGCCGGTATGGGGCTGTGTTTTGGCTGTGTGCTGACAACAGTGTTAAGACAGAGATGCTTTCATTCTTGCTGATCAGGGCTTACACAGAGCCAAGGCCTTTTCTGCCTCTCCCCAGTGAGGCAGCTGAGGGGGAACAGGAAGTGGAGAGTGGACACAGCTGGGACAGCTCACCACAGAGATATCCCATATCAGATGGCATCATGCTCAGCATATAAAATAGGGGGAAGAAGCAGAAAGGGGGAATAATGCCAGTGCTGGCATTTGTCATCCCAAGTCACCATTCCATTCCAGCCTTGCTCCCCTGGGTATGGCTTAACAATGCCCAAAATTGGGAGAAGCAGTGAATTAATGCCTTGTTTTGCTTTGCTTGTGTGTGGCTTTTGTTTTACCTATCAAACCCAGCCCCTGAGTTTCCTCATCTTCACTCTTCCAGTTCTCTCCTTCATGCCACCCTGAGGGAAGCAAGCAAGCAGCTGTGTGGGGCTGAGTTGTCAGTCAGAGTTAGGTCACAACATGCATATAAAATCAATTCAGCATCACACCCTGGTGTTGATCAGAGGTAATTTATAACCTTCCCTCAGCCTGTCTTGGGGATACTAGTAATGCTTCAGCAGAAAAGGGGGTGACAGCCACGTGTGACCTTATAAGAAGTACCTAAGGTCACATTCAAATTCAAGCCAGGACAATGATGACATCGCCTCTGCAGGTAAGATACATTTTGTATCGTGCACTTTGTGTATGTTCACACAAAAAGCAGTTTAATAACTGCGTTTTCCACAGATCAGTACCAATACCACTCACAGATTTTTTTTTTCACCTTCCTTGGCTCCAGACATCCTCATTAAGGTCCTAGCCATAATGATGGTTTGTTATTGAAAAAACACTATCTCCTCTCTGAGTTAGATGTGTTGGTTTTAACATCCAAAAAATTTGGATTTTTCAGTATTTAGCTTTGCTCTACAGTTATATATTTTCACATTGCAGGCCTCAAGGTTTCAGCTGAGGCTAGTCTCATCCACAGAGCTACCACTATACTAGAAAATTATCACAGTCAAGGCAGAGCTGTTAGCAGAAATATCACATCTGACTGACAGCCAAACTGTTCCCTGGCACAGTTCTGACCAGTGCCATTTGTAACCCTTCCAGCCACTTCTTTAGGGGATGATTTGCACTGACAGTGTATGCCAAGTATTACTCTTGTGGATACCTTGAAGGAATCACCCTACTTTGGAACAGAAAGATTTAATTGTACTCACAGGTGCTTAAGCATTGTGCCTGATCTCAGGGATAACTGGAGTCCTCATGCAACTGAAAGCCCATAGAGGAACTGCAGAACACACATGCCTGATGCCCACAGAACACATATCAATGGTTCTTCACGTCTTTTTTGCCAAACTTAATAATATACATTCCACCTGCAAACACTCTCCACTCATGTACACCCTATGTCCAGACTGCCTTCATTCAGGGCATCCTCTTAAAGCCATCATTGTCCTACACAAATGTTCTCAAGATGTATATAGGTATATTGCGCCATTCCATTATCCCTATCTCTTTCAACACTGATGAACACATTGGCCAGAGCATGGATTGACTGTTCACTGAGCTGGGATGTTTCAAACATCTGAGAACTAAAGGGCACAGGACCAGTCATCCTGTACAACTGATAACTACCACCATGATGCCTTCATTAGCAAACACAAGACATTTGTTTGAGTGCTTTACCCCCGCTGGTGGGTCAGTCATCATGTTGGTGCATACAGCCTGCCTATTAGGAGTACGGAACAGCTTCCCATTCTAGGGTCAGCAGCATCCTCTCAGGGACTTTTCAGAGCCTAGAGGTGTGCTTAGGTTCACCTGAGACACCAAACATGACTTCCTAGATTCATCGCACCACTCTTTCAGCCAACCTACAAGAAGCATCCCTGATACTTTGAAATGTGAGGCTGCATCCCTTGATCCTACACAGTACCAGGGTTGGGTGAGAGATGTGTTTGAACTCCTGTGTTGACCAAATTCTTATTGTAGTGTTGACCAAGACCAAGCCCAAAGTCATATTACATTTCTTTTTTCCAGCTGAGTGAATTGGGAATTGTTCATCAGCTTCATCAAAGCAATTTCCAGTTTGTTGATCCCATTATTTTGAAGTCCATGTTTCCTTCCAAGAAGGTATAATGAAGTGGGTTCTGAACCTTCACAAGTCCCTAGGGCACTTAGGTTTGGGAAATCCCTAGGGTACATCTGTGAACAGGTTATTTCAGAGGTATTCACTACTGTATTTCATTGCCATTGGTTCTGCCTACAGAGTAAGTAACTGACTTGCTCCCAGCAGCTTTTTCCCACACTACTTCTTGGCAAAGTTTCTCTATCATTATAGCAAAGCTGTTCTTAAACCACAAATTTATCTTGGACATTTTCTGTTCTTGATCTCAAACATCCAGGGTTTGGAGGTAGTCTACATTGGGAAGACACATCAATTTTGACATCATACATTCACAAGTCAAGGTCTTAAAAGCATATCCTGAGACTGTTTGCCTCTTTTGCTGAGAGCCAAAACCAATGTACAGAAGCAAATTGGCTCAAGAGTTTGGAAGAGCACGCTAAAATTTGCTATGGCAGAGATGATCTGAGTAATTAAAACGTATACTACTGACATAGCTTGAGCTTTGGGGAGCTTATCTAAAAGGGTTTTAATCAAGCAAAACTCCCATCTTGATCTCCGTTTTCATCCAAAGAAAGATTACAGAAATCCAAAAGAGCAGACATAGGACTGCTATTTGTGCAAAGGCTTAAAATATGCATTAATCCACCTGAATCAGAAATAGACACACAGACAGCTATTCAAAAGTTAAAAAAAACACCAAAAACTTATTAAAAGCCAGAATTCATTGAGATTCATAGTTAAATGTTTATTCACTATCTCTCTCCTCGCTTTACTGTAGCTTGATATATCTTCAAATAGTAGAATAATTTAGATTGGAAACAGTCTCAGAAGGTCATTTAATCCAACATCCCGCTTAAAGTACAGCTAAGCTAACTTCAAAGCTCCATCTTCTCAAATTGCAGGCAAACAAACCAAAGGTGCAGCAGTGTGCTCAGATGTCTGTGCCTCCATTTTAAGAAGGCAAGAAGCCAGTATTATGTACCATGATTCTTTTCTGTTAGGTCAGGAAAATGTCCAGCTGATGGATAGAGGTAACTGTCACCAAAGTCAGAATAAATTTGTGACCTGGGTTTCTCAAAATTTATCTCCTGATGGAAGATCTCTGTTCTGACAAAGAAAAGGGTGGAGGAGAGAAGCAAGATAACTTAGCAGCATCTAATCCAGTTACCTCCTAATGTGCATGCTTTTTTTTTTTTTTTTGAAGAAAGTCATCTTTCCCAGCCTAGCTATTGATGATATATCAGAGGACACTGCCAGCCTTGGGCACACATGAGCAAAGTCCTGTTCTCAACTGAGGGATACACAGGTAATAAGCTACTCATTCCACCAAAGTTACTGAATCACAACATCTTTCTTACAAAAACCCAATTGCTCATCACCAGGAGAAAAGCTCAGGAAAACTGATTAATAATCTAGAGGAAGGATCAAAATAGTCGCAGCTGTGTCCTGTTGTACTGGTACATTCAGTAAGACATAAAGTGGGAAGGGAGCAGGGTAAGACAAGTCAAAAGGACTGGGGAGGAGGAATAATATTCTGAAGTTGTGGTGAACTCTATGAATGAGAAGCTAGAAGGAGACACTGAATTACCAGCTCTGTATAGGTTCTGTTAAAGCAAACCTGAAGGCGGGAAAAACACCACTGGCTACACTCAGAGCTATAAAAGGGAGAGTGAACTAGGAGAAGACAGTTGTGAAGGGTAGCCCAATTGAATCTGATAGATGTCAAACACAGTGATGGAAAGGATTTATGTACCCATGTCCACGATTCATGTCCTCTAATTTCTCCTTGGCCACAAGTAAGACATCCATAGACAACTGTGCTGTCCTTGGCACTTCAGGCTATTAAAGAGCAAGAATCTTTCTGTAGTTCATGAATAGGAATCCAGAGCTGTCGAAGTAGTTCCAGTTGGAAAGACCCTGAGTAGCACTCCAAGTATCCTTAGTCTTGCAAATAAGGTCTGTGAGTACAAATCCCTTGGGTATTAAAACTGTATTTTCCACTAGAATAATATGTTAAAATGTAAAAGCTCCCAGGAATACTTCTGCAGGAACACCCTGATTCTAGATAGAATCTATTAACTATGTGAAAAGATTGAAGTTTAGGCAACCTTGCTTCAAAATGTTCTCTTAATTTTTAGGTATCTCTCTGTACATTGTGCAGAGAACTTACGCACTCAACTGTAAAAAACTACAATGAAAACATTTTAGCTCCTTACATCTAAAGTTATTTCTAAACTACTGAAACCTATTTTAATCAAAGGCTGGTCAAGAGAAGAAGTACAGCAGTGACTTTTGTCTTACAAAATTAGAGCCTGCTTCAAAGTTAATAAGCAAGAGAAGAATGTGGTAACAACTCACCTATTCCACTACTTCTGGGAAAACATGGCAGTGTCTTTCATTATTATCAGTAAAGTCCAGTGGCAGCTGTGACTGTCCTTTTCAAGCCAGCTTGTAAGCATATAGAGAAGTTAACTACAGGACAAAGCTAGAACAGTACAGAACAGGACAAGAACCTGATGAGACCAAATTATTCTTTTACAGTTTTTGGTAGCAATGTTCAGATACACACTGCATTTCAGGCCCAAGTGGTTTATGGCAGTTTCCTTTTCACACGGTTTCTTCCTTGTTTTGCTCAAAAGAAAGCAATATCCACAGAACTAGGATTACTCATCAAGGCATGACTAAGGCATGGTGTGGCCCAAGAGAAAGGGTGATCTCATGCTTGTGGCTACAGAATAGTGCCCAAAGGAATGCAATTCTGTCCCTGATTCACTCATGGAGGAAAAGCTCCACATAAATGAATCCATTTTAGAGTAGGTGACAGATAGTGTGAAGTAGATCAACATGCAGTACCAGGCTAAAATAGACTAAAGACAGTTCAATCAGACACAAACACCTTTGTGTTCCATGTCCTGCATCCTTCCTTATGCCCACCCTCAAAACCATGAAACCCCACAGAGAGCACAGTATATCAAAAACACCCTGCAAATGGAAAGACACTTGTTCCTTTCTGACTTTGCTCCTTGATTTGGTTCCTGTGGATAAGATATGAGCAAACATCCACAGATGGGAGGGCAGAATCCCATAGTCTCTCAGGCTGGAGAGCAGTTATCCTACGAATGCTAGGAAGTATCTCTTCTTAGCTAGGCTGTAAGAACTAATTCTGGTTTGCTTGTGGGTCGAGCCATTTCTGAGAGTTGATTCAAGTGGAAACTAAAACTCCATTTAAAAAAGAGCCCCAGCCAGTCTCCAAAATGTAATATTTACACAGCTCTTTGACCTTCAGCAAAGTTCTGAGAAAATATGTATCCTGGAAAAAGACAAAGCACTCAGCTTCTCAAGAAAATCTGGACTACTCATGGCTTTAGTTACAGCTACGAAAGGAGTAACCTCCTCTATAAAACTAAACTGCAGCTGAAGGATACACAGATATACTCTAGTCTTTTGCCCCACTGAATTTTGAACATTATTTGGGCTCTTCATTTTCTGTCTTGTAACACAATCATTAATTTTGGCAAATTAAACCCATGACCGGTTAATTGAACTGAAATCATCTCCTTGCCAAAGAGGGCTTTTCCTTTCCCATCTTTTACTCTTCTTTAGATCAAATAAATATATATACTTATTACCATAATTTCCAATATTTTGTTGGCAGAACAATCCAGTGCCGCGATGGACATGTTCCTGATCGTCATTTAAAATGCTGTTCTTTTTTTTTTTTTTCCTTTAATATTACCCTGTCTTTGAATTAGGAATGCAATTCTCTTGTTTTTTGGCAATCGTTGCCTTTAAATACCACTGACAGCAGGCAGTTGTGTTGTGCAGGTGTGATGAATGCATTTTTGCCACTCCTATGCACAAGTTCTAGGATATTAGTTTATCTAGAATCTTAATCTAACATGCTTAAATTCTCAAGATAGACAGTTTCTTCAGCAATCTAGTACCCAGACACTAAGACTTCTTGGATAAAAGTCAGCCTTTACACTCAAGGGATATGGCTGATAGAAAATGACCACTGTAATTGAGAAACAGAACTCTGAGAAACAGAATGAAGTAAGTGATTGTTATTTGCAACCAGAAAAATGTTGTTCATGAGAATTCCCATGCTAATTCAGACCTGAAAACAGCACGAATTATTATTTTTATACAGGTCCAGTGTCAAAAGTCTTCCCTCTTAATAAAGTCACTTGGAAATGTAGAAATAACCAAAGACTTACACAATCTCAAAACTACATATTCTTGGAGAAAAGTTAGAAACTTAACAGCTCAAGAACTGGTAAAGAATTAAGTTCTACAAATTATTTCCACCATCTTTCTCATCACTCCATAATTTGTCATTTTATTCAAATAGAACTTTATTTTTCTCTTCTTTAGTTTTTATTCCTGAGTCGGTAAAAACTTCATTATCTGATTTAAAAGAAAAAGCACCTTTTTAGAACACATTGCAAAACAACTTTCTTGGGATTGCTCAAGGTACAGCACCTTCAAAGTGAACTGTAGCTACTGATTGCAAATGAACAAGTGGAAACTTACAGAAAATACTGCTTAGAGAGAATACAGCAACAGGATTTTGAAATAACCTTGTATAATCTGAACTGCGATAGAAGGTTTAGTGCTATCACCTCAAGCAACCCACAGCCACATGCACTGAAGAATGAGAGTGGATGGGGAATACGTATCAAGCCTAAAAAAGCTGCAGCAAAGCAAGAAATTCCTGTAGCATGTTGTAGAAGAACCTCTCTCTTCTCTCATTTGCAGTTTGCAATGTTAATAAATCAAAGTCAGGAATTAAATATTATTTTATTAATTTTCATTAATTAATTAAATGTTATTTTCTTGTCTCCTTTTTATTTTATTTTTATTGTGAGTTTATACTCTACTGAACAAAATCTTGTTTTAACAACAAGGTCAAAGTTTTATTAAAAATTTTGATTTTTTAAATTTTTTTTAAGGATAACTGATATTTAATCCAAGTTGTGATCTAATTTTGAGGTCTTAGCAACTCATTGCCAGAATTCCCGTTTCCTACTCTAGGAAATGTCTTGTCTGCTCTGATCCTTTATTCCACAGAAGAAGTAATCAAGCTGGTCAAGCCTGCAGGATGCCTGTCTGCTAACGGGTACACAGAGAACTACAATAGGAAAACTTCAAGATTTGTGCATTAACTTTTGGTAGGTTACACATGCTGCTCCTTCCCTATTCTAGGCAAAACTGAGTCCAGCCTCTGGAGGAAAATTACTTTCCTTGATAAGCAGAATGATATAGATTATTACTTGTACCATCAAATTGGAATGAGTAGTGTCAAAAGTGGAATCAAAGTGGAATGTGTACCATCGAATGTGTACCATCAAAGTGGAATGAGCAGGTGAAAGCTGTACCTCCCTATGAAAAGAAATATCCTTTCTGGACTAGAGGCAAGCTTCTTTCTCTCATGTATGCTTTGCTGTAGCTGTAGGTGAGATGCCCCTGCCACTTCAGAGTTACCAAAGGTACAGAGTTACTTCAGCAATGTAAGGCCTTCCAACATAATGACAAGCAGCCTAAAGTAATTTCCAGACATGGCTGATGTCAGCCTCTTTGCTTCTGGGAACCACTCCCTAAGCTACCCAGCCTTCGTAGTCCCCGCTGTGTTTAGCAGCATGTCTTGCACTTCTTCCCTACTTCCAGCATAAATCAGACCTCTCTGTAAGGAGACTTGCCGTCAGCATCGTTCTCTTTGAATGGTTCATCCCTGATTTCAAGCGAAGTTGGATCAGGACACACGTAGTAAACAAGCACAGCAGCTGATGGACTCTACAAGCTGGAATGAAACACCAAGTTTAAGGGGTTTAATTGACATCACTGAGATCTGCTTAAAGAACTTAGGACACTATGACATGTCCACAAATGCATTATCTGTGAAATAAGGTGGGTGTTAGCTGCAGGGATCAAGCAACTGTGTGCTGATGTGGTGCATTCCTGGGCTGCCCAGCTCATAACTCTGGGATATAAAGTGTTCCACAGTGAATTAAAAGCAAAAAGGGCTTCATACATCTTAAGCTTTAACTGGCCTTCAGTTAAAGGAGATGATTAACTAGGTGTTCAATAACTAAGATCTCTCTAGTTTTGGAAACATGGATGAGTCAAATCAGGCAATGTTTACAAGGGTTATAAAATGAGTAATTCTGAGTGTTTTATAAAGCAGTGACTTCAAAAAAGTGATTCCTTTTGCTTGTCTCTGATTTAGAAAGATCACAGATCTTTGTGAAACTTTCTGGTTTGTGTACTTACGGAAACTGCACACTAATAAGCACTTTGATATTTTCTATCCCAGTTTGAGTAAAACTGCTCGGAAAAAATCAAGGACTAGGTGGGAAGGGCAGTGTTAGGTTTTTTTCAATAACTTATTCTATTTTGGTAAATGTTACACATTCAGTACTTTTCCTCTTGCTGAGTTCCTTGGTGAAAGTAATTTGTAAATATCATGATGCACCAAATAGTTCTTCCAAACAATCAAACATAACATTTAGCTACTTATCATGGGCAGAAAACTGTAAAAATTGAAGTTTTGCAACACCTTTATTTTTTATTGCTTTAGCAATAGGGGTGTATACACTGTTGGTGAGAGAAAGATTCTTTATTACCCTGAAACAGTACCTCTTACACTGAAAGACTAAAAAAACTTTCACTCATCCCCATTTATACTATTTCCTATCACAATTACATATATTTTTACTTTAAAACAAAAAAAAAAACCCACCCAAATTTATTGGTGCCCATTTTTCGAACTAAATCAGCCTATAATACAATAATATTCATATCCTTAGTCTTTCTCAAAGACTAACCTATAGAACAAATTGGTTTGTATCATTGTATATCTCACCACTTGTCTCTTTCCAAAAGGTCTTTTATTTCAATGTCCTGTGTAGTTTCTTACTTTCTGGAGGTTTTGCAGTACAGAGTACATTTGAAACTGTCATGCAGTTGCAATTCTTTTGTTTTCCATCTTCCAGAAAAGAAAAGCATAAGTAGTGATCTTACACTGACAATAATTCTTGCAAAAAATAAAAGTAGCACTAGGTAAAGATTAATTATTTCATTCTCTCTCCCTGTGGGTGTTGCACATGTGTATGACTGTCACATTCTAGCACAGAAGAAAGAAATTAATCAGTGTTTAAATTGCAGATATTCCCTGTACAATAACCTGATTAACTCAATCTAAAAAGCAAGGATTTTTCAAATCTGTCCAACCAATTTGATGATTTAAACAAATCTCACAAATCCAGATCATCTGCGTTTTCTGTGTCATCTTGCTTTGTGTGCTACCTTGCATTAAAAATAATGCTGACTTTTGTTGTATATTTCCATGATTGGAATATAATTATGTCATCAATTCATTCATTAGAAAAATTAGGCTAGGGAAAATGGGGGGTTGCCTGTTCTTCTAAATTTATGTCCATTGATGACATTATTTCCATCCTCAGTAATCACTGAGAATTGCAGTAGGTAAGAAGTGTTCTTAAGGATTCCTTTACAGGAAATACTGAAAGATGATATTTAATCCATCCAGTTAAAATGTCATAACCATACAATGGTCATGCATTGTTTTCTATTGAACTTGGCAAATTTGTACAGTGAAATTGTTTTTTCATGCTATTTTGGCAGGAAAAGGCTAAGAAAGTATTGTAATTTTGAAGAATCTGTGATCACAGAATAGTTATTTTCTTCTTAAACAAAATGTCACTTTACAGAAAGGCATATCTTGGAAACTGTTTTACTGACTGTGTCATTGTCTGACTTAGCCTCACTTGACTAACTAGCATGTTTAAGGATGAAAATAATTAGATACAGGCATCAAGATCTCCTCATTTTCTTTGGACTGACATTCAACTTGTTTGCAGACATAGGAAGGAACCAATGATTTAAATATTTTCAGGCAATCATTTTTATTTTGTAATTTTTATTTAACTGCTCCATTATGTACAGCAAAAACAAAGGCAGATTTTGTTGTTACCAAAGAGTACATGTAACATGAACTATTTTGCATCTCAACCAGCAAATCTAAGTGCCTCTCCTACAGCCCTCCTAAAGATGCCAGGTACTGCCCAGTTGAGCAAACCCCCTGCTGCACCAAAAGCAGCTATGAAGCTCACAAGAAGAAAGGGGAAGACCTAATGTTGGGAAAGGGGAATTGACAGCAGAAGTAAAAGTGGAAGAAAGATGATGCAAAATACCAAGATGAGTCTTACAGTGATAAGGAAGAGTTAACAGGGGAAGGTGCCAACAAGAACAAGACCCAAACGTCTACCAGAGCCCCTCTTGAATATCAGGAGTCTGTATCATAATCAGAAGTTCTTAGACCCCACCTTAACAAACCAGAAGCTGCAGCTGTAAGAATCTGGACACATGGAAGCATAGCAAGAAATGGGGAGACTCTGGACTTGCAGAACTCATTTCAGTACCTTTGTTTCTGGCCCATGCTTACTTTGGCTTTTAAATCTAACATACACAAGATGAGAGGGAGGTACCCAGGGATCAGGACAGGGGATAAAATAATTTTAGGTATTTCTTCTGTAATGGTCTTTACCTCATGCATGGTACCAAAGAGTGAGGCCTGGCAAAAAAAATATTTCCTTTGTAGTGGCACTACTTGGAAGTGACCTGAATCCATCTTAGCTGGTGAGTTGCTACTTGCAAGTCATTGATTTCGTTTTTCTGTTTCTGTCAGCCAAATGTCACTCAGGATGTTAATTCAAAATGTTCCACACAGGACTGAACTTGGAGGCCTGAAAAAAAAGTCCTTCACCATGCTCTGCTTACTGCTCCCTGCCTTCCTTCAGAGATATAGAGTGTGACCCATCCTTACACTGTGACGGGGAAATTATTAGTAGATTTTTTTTCCCCTGAGCATATACCTTTCTTAACTTATAGTTTCAATGCTCTATATGAATTTAAAAGGTGTCTCGGGATTTGAGCAATTTAACTGAGTGCTTCAGTGTTTCTTTCTGATGCTAATATATTTATTTGAGGATTAGCCCTCTAAGTATTTCTACGTATGGATAACTAAAAACATGTTTGCCTGGTGTTGTCAGCTCCAGTAAGTAGTTCATTACAGCATGAATCTATATCAAATCCAGACATTTGGTTCAACATCTGTCATGAAGTGCATGTCATTAAAATGTTATTTTGCGAGAGAAAACATAACTAGTATGTGTTTATGTATGACACTGATCGTTGCTCAGAAAGAATGGGAAAGAGAATGAATTAATAAATAATTACCTCACTTTGAACTATTATATTATCAAGATTCTTATCCAGCTGAAGTGTACTGTAGGACAAACAAGACTTTTTATAAAAGCAGTGTTGGCTGAACAATTGCTAGTAGAAGAAGGCAGGAGATCAGTGTGCCATGACAGTGAATGTGGTGCTGGGGTGTGTGTAGAGTGCTGTCCTGAACACTGTGAGCTGGGAAGGCACCATCTGGCAGAAACAGTGCATGGGGCTTGCAAGAGTGACCACAAGTAACGTGGAAAAACACCTGTGATCTTCCTGACTCGGCCTGCGATGGGAGGGTCACACTGCGTGCAAAACATGCAACAAAGGGAGGATAAAAGCATATCCTGAGAGACTCCGAACTGACTGACTCAGGATCCGGACACAACAGTCACATATTGGAGCTGGGGGGTGGGTGGATTCCCAGAGCAGGCAGGTAACTGCTGGGAGAGTGGTTACCTGATCCCAAGAGGGAAGAGTGGAGCCTTTCCTCCTGCTTTGCCACCCATGAAAAGCTAACAAAGCTGTGGATAGAAGTAACAATCTCAGTAACAGTCATTTTCTTCGCGAGGTGCATCTAGTTGCTCCCGGTTTTAAGATTCAAGGTGTACCTCAGACGGGTATTTGGATTTCGCGAGCTGGCTGCCGATTCCCAGCTAACTCCTGCAGTTACGTGCAGACTGTGCAATGAGCTGGCAGCTGCACCTGGTGCCTGGCATCGCTCTTCCCTTGCACGGGGACAAAGCCTGTGGGCTCAGCGCTGTGGCTCCCGTTGCTGCGGGAGGGCAAATTCTCCGCTCCGGGATGGCGGCGGGAGCGCCGGCCTGTCCCGTGCCACCGGGAGCGGGCACGTGCGCGGGGAGGAGCTGCCGCTGTCCCTGTGCTGCTGCTCCGCAAGGACCGCCCGGGGATCCGCATGCTTCCCCTGCCCACCCGCAGCGCCTCCCGAGAGGGGCAATTCCTCGGCTACTGCTCTTTCCCTCCGCTCCGGAGGCGACTTGAGGGCTGCCCACACGCTCTCGCACTTGCCCTCCAGCGGCGTCAGTGCCCCCGGGGCTCC
>VWYP01004191.1:268523-278621 GCA_013400435.1 Pycnonotus jocosus | reverse complement strand
CACCGCCCCCCAGCAGCCCCAGCCCTCAGGCCCCACATGAACGCCCCGTGGTCATTTTTACCCTCAGATCTTCGGCGTTATTAACAACACACGTGTGGCTCCGGCCTCCCCCGGGGGGACAACATCTGGGCCAGAACATCTGGGGGACATTCATCACGGCCACCACGGGCTGCAGCCGCCGCCCCCCCGGGCCGGGGATGGGGCACATCTGAGCGCTTGATGTGGAGTCATTACCATCACAGACTTCCAGCCCAATTAGTGCGCAGATGAAATCAAGACCCGTGGTCGGGCTCATTGTTCACATCTGGAGCTCTCAGCACCCGCAAACGCTCGGCCCCGTCCCCGGCACTGCCAGCAGCGGCTTCATCTGGAGGTGGTTTCCCCTCAGCCTGGCACATGGGGACGCATCAAACACAGCCCTGACCCTCAGCTCTACCCACAGAGAGGAGGAGATGCCCATTTCCCATCGCCCATTTCCCATTTTTCACCCCAGCAGCTCCACCGGAGCTTTGCTCTCCCGGCCATCCCCAACCCAGGTGGGTCCTCCCACCCCAAACCTGTTCGCAGCTCCAATTTTGCAACCGAACTGCTGCGATTTTCCCCCCTCCCCGACTGATTCCACACAAAGGAGCAATTATGCTTCCTTTCTACCCATTAACACATCGCTGTTGGCTTTAGGAGGGGAATAAAAGGAATTGCATCAGAAATATTTGAGGCGCTGAAGTCAGCACGCAGGTGTTGGGTGACTCTGCCAGCGCCAGCCCGAGCAGAAAGTTCCTAATCCCGGTGATTAAATACGGGGGTGGGGATGGGGCTCACACCCCACCTCGGCCCGGCCCCGGAGCCTCACCAGGAGCTCTGGGTTGGACGAGGAGAAGTTGATTTTCCTCATGTGTCCTTGGCTTTGCTCTGCTTGAGGAGCAGCTCCACTGCAGGGTGGGAGCCAGGGATGTCCAGAGGAGCCTCAAATCCTCCAGGGCCATCAGGGTCAGCCTTGGGCAGAGCGGGGATGGCCCTGGGTGCTGCAGGAGGGTCATCCCCTGGGCTGTTCTGGTGGCCTCATGGTGTTTGCATGGCCTGAAAGAGGCTCATCCATCCATTCATCAATCCCTCAATCCTTCACCTGTCCATCCATCCATCCATCATCCATCCCTCAATCCCTCATCCATCCATCCATCATCCCTCCATCCATCCCCTCAGCACAGCACGAGGCAGTGCCCTGGGGGCAGGCACCGAGCAGCAGAAGGAATTTGGGTTTCATTTTTTCCCCCCCCCTCGAACCCATCTGTCCTTAATTTCTTTGGGGGTTTCACTCCAAATTCTTCAGATTCTGCAGCAAATGCTTTGCAGTCCTCAGCCCCTCGGCGGCTGCCCAGAGCAGAGGGAAGGGAAAATCCCAACCCTGCACATTCCCAACAATAACCCGTGTCCATGGGGGGTTCTTTTGTTGATCCATGGGAATTTTTTGGTTGGTTGGTTGGTTTTGCTTTGCTTGGCTGGTTATTTGCTGGTCCATCCCCCTCCCTGTCCCGGGGGCTGTGCCAGCCCGTGCCACAGCAGGGGGACAATAGATTTGGTGGCAGGGGACACCAGACCCTGTTCCAGCCCACATCTTCCCGTGGCTGCATCCTGTGCACCTCCACAGCCACTCTCCCTTCTCTCCTGGGGCAGATGTCGCCTTGCTGGGAGATGTTTCCATCTCCTCTCATGGTTTGTAGCAACAAATCCCCTTTTCCCCCCCTAATTTTGCAATTCCGAGGCGCTGGCTCTGCACTACACTCCAATGTCTGGGGCCGGGGAGCGCAGAGCCGCCCGCGGTGCGATGTGCCCTGCAGTGTGGCTGCTAATTAGCCGCTAATTTTACAGCCTGCTTTATGGTTTGCGGTCATCGAGGCTTTCCCGTGGGCAGGGGCAGAGCGGAGCGGCAGCCGCAGGTCCCCGGGGAGAGGCGGGCGGGTGGAGCAGGACCCCGGCGCCAGCTGAGTGATTTCCCCAGGATGCTGGGAACAGCCTGGGAAGCATCGGGAGGAGCTCAGAGCCTGGTCCGGGCTGAGCTCAGGTGGTCACAGCTCGCTTTGGGGGTGTGTGTGTGTGTTTATCCCCCAAACACACACACACATCCCATCCCGCTGTCACAAAAAGCACCAACTCAGCCCCTGCACAGCCCTGGGTGAAAACAATCGTGACCCACACAAACCCACACACAGGTTCAACCCCAGCCAAATTTGGAGGGTTTAAATTACGCCTTAGATTAACAGAGAGTAACAATCCCTCCCCGGAGCTCCGGTCCAAGCCCCGGGTTTGATAAGCATCAGGACACGGGCGCTGGCCTCAAACGGAGAAATTAAACAAATACCTTCCATATTTTGGGCGACTCACACACACGTGAGCAGCTGCGATTGAAGACAGGATCCGTCTCGCCCCGATCCCTCCCGCCCCTCGGCGGGTATTGGCAAATCCCAGCCTCTCCTTGTTCCCTTTAATCCCCTCCTGGCACCGCCCAGGCTCAGCTTGGAAAGGTTTGATCGGGTTTGTTCATCCCCTGCCTGGTGCAGCATCTCCTCGGTGCTTCACCCGCGGCAGCCAGCAGCTCCAATTAATCCGAGATTTAACTAATTTGGAGGCTGCCTTTGAGCGGGATGCCTGCGAGATTGGGTTTAAAGCGGGGGAAGTTGATTTCCAGCAGAGCTGCTGGCAGCAGCAGCCCCGGCCGTAAAACCCCAAGACGTCAGAGGGGAACAAAGATAGACTGTGATGCAGAAAAGATGCTCAAATTTAAAATAATCCAGGAGGAATGAGCACAGCCCTGCAGGCACACGGCCCCAGCAGCGCTCCCCCGAGCGCAGCTTTCCCTCTTTGAATAAACTGCACCATTTATTCCCTCCCGGTGGCTTTCAAGGCTTTATTTTCCACCTGATAATGACGCAGTTTAAAACCTTTGTACCCTTCCAGGTGCTCCGGGAAGCTCCCACCTCATCCCAAACATAACTCGGAGGCGACCTCTGAGCGCCCAGAGCTGGAGCAAATGTAGAAATTCTTGGCAGCCTTCCCACAGCTCCCCTACTCCTGAAATTAAAGGATCAAGCCACAACAATCCCTGCATCTGAATTAAAAAGGGCTCTATTTATTGGTCATGTTAATTGAATTAGGTGAACTCCAGGCTGGAGGATAAGCAGAGCCTGCCCTCGCCGTTCCTGGGTTTCAAAACAGAGGAATTTGATGCTGGGCAGTTTTCACCCTGTCCTGACGAGGCTGGGTGGGAATTCCGTGTGGTTTTTGGGGGATTTGTGGTGTGGAAGCTGTGGTGGATCCGGTGCAAAGGCAGAGCCCCGTGGCAGTGCCAGGCTGTGGTGGCAGAGTGGAGGGAGGGCACAGCACCCACCCAAAATCGGGGGCACCCAAGGGCTCCATGAAGGGCCAGGACAGAGGTGTGGGTGGGGAAGGAGGGCACACCACGCTCCCTAAAGCCGTCAAGACAAACTTAATTCCAAAAATTCGTGCAGGAGTCTTTGACAAGCCCAGAGGACCCTGCCAGGAGTGTCACACTCCCCACATCCAAGTGCACAAAAGCTGGACATGTAAGACACGAAGAAAGCGCTGTCGGGGCAGGCCAGTGCCAGCCAGCAAATCTGTAACAGTGGGAACATGAAATATTAATCACTGGTGCATAAAACAATAGGAAAAAGCTGCCTTTTGGGGCAGCCATCCATCCTCACTCAGCAGGGAACATCAAGAGACGCTAATGCCATACAGGTTCTGCTTAAATATTTGCCTGCCCTAATGGTCACGCAAGAAGCATTCGCTTTGAAGTCGAAAATAGACTGTAAATGTCTTTTGTGCGAGATGAAACATGATAAGACATGAAACCAGGAGGCTAAACTGTAGTTAATCACGGCGGCTTTACAAGCAACAAATCATTACCGCAGACAGTGGAGTGGATCGTTTGAAAGAGCAGCCACGTGGGGAGAGAGCCTCGCCCTGCACCGCGGGGGTTTTGGGGGTCGTGGCACATTGGGGTGGCCACGGGAGCAGCCACGGGGCTGGGTGGATGCTCATAGAGCTGGGATGATGCTGGGAGTGCTGGACTGATGCTCACAGTGCTGGGTGGATGCTCACAGGGCTGGGATGAAGGGCTGGAGCAGTGCTGGGAGTGCTGGGATGATGCTCACAAGGCTGGGATGATGCTCACAAGGCTGGGATGATGCTCACAGGGTTGAGATGATGCTCACAGGGCTGGGATGATGCTGCAGGGCTGGACTGAAAGTCTGAAAGTCTGAAATTCTCAGTAACCAAAGTTCCAGCATTGGTCACCACCAGGCCACATCCTCAGGGGCTGCATCCAAATGTTCTCAAACTCTTCCAGGGCTTTACAACCCCTTCAAAAAAAAAAAAATTAAAAAATATTCCTCTGATCGCACCCAAAGCTCCCCTGTGCTGCCCTGGTGCAGGGACACGCCTGGGACAGGTATTTCCCACATCAAAAATGAAGCTGATGATTACAGGCGATGCTCACTTGGGAGCGGGAGATAAGACCCCAAAGCGAGTGTCTAAGCATGACTGATTAACAGCTAAACCCTCACTAATTGCCTTAAAAAGCCTGATCTCAACAGCCAGGGAAGGGAAAAAAAAAAAAAAAGGATTAAAATTTTCCTTGGGCTAAACATTTTTCCGGCGTGCTCAGACTCGCTCTGGGTGTCTCCAGTCGTTATCTCCCGAATTAACTCACACCACAAACCGAAAACAAAATTTCCCCACCTTGTGGCTCTGAGAGGTTCAGTCGGATTAACCGAATTTGGGGAATGGGATCAGCCAGAGGTGGGATTTGGGATAGG
Source organism: Pycnonotus jocosus (assembly GCA_013400435.1). Classification (NCBI taxonomy): domain Eukaryota; kingdom Metazoa; phylum Chordata; class Aves; order Passeriformes; family Pycnonotidae; genus Pycnonotus; species Pycnonotus jocosus. The sequence goes on along the minus strand of VWYP01004191.1, from coordinate 273,789 downwards.
GAGATTGATAAGGATCGATTGATAATAGCACCAATAATCGGTGCTGTTATTGGTGAATGAACTGGAATAAGCCCTGGATTTTCTCCAGCTGCAGGTGCTGGGGGCCAGGTGAGGCCTGGCATGGAGCAGGTGAGAGGATGGGAGGCTCCTCTCCTCCTGCCAACCCCGTGTCACCGGGAAATCATGATGAGGCAGGATTATTTTTAACTATTTTTAATTATTTTTAATTATTTTAAATTATTTTTAATTTAATTAATTTTAATTTTAATTTAAAATTTTAATTTAATTTGTTTTCACAGCCACGAAAAGAACCCAGATAATCCCTTTGAAGCAAACCGATGCCAAAGGCCACCAAAAAGACAGGACCTGGCAGAGTTTGGGATGAAGGCAACATTTACTGGGAATGACAGTGCCAGAGCATCCCAAAGCAGGCTGTGCTCCCTGTCCCGAGGGATGTGTAACCCCCAAAAAGCGCTGCTGAAGGGTCTTGGGCTTTTAGAGTGGGAAAAACCTGTGGATGAAAGGCTAAAAAATAAATAAAACCCCACAAATCTAAAATCAACCGCTGGAAACACGAGTGAGAATTCCAGGGGGGCGCAGGAGGAGCAGCCAGGCTCCGGCTCCAAGGAGCGGCGGTAATTAGAGCTTCCGAGTGCCTCCGGGTCATTTTCCTTTTCCTTGGATAACATAATTTCTATAGGGCTTGTTGTCTTATTAGAGAATTAATCTAAATCTTGGCGGGCTCTGGATGCTTTGCCGGCGGCTGGAGCCATCCCGGGGAGGGTCAGGGGCAGGTCCCGTGCGTGGCGTGCAGGGGAAGGAGGGGAAAAAAAAAAATAAAAATGACAAAACTCAAAAGGGAGGTCAGCTGGAGGCTAAGGGGGAGGAAATGAGTGATTTCTTAAACAATCAGGGAAGTTTGTGTCAGCCTGGAAACGTAATTTAATTTGTGTCGTTCGAGCCGGGCTGGGGCGGCTGCTCCCGACTAAGCAAAATCCTCTGGTTAATACGGCAGAATTGTCATTAGGGGGATAATTAAATGAGGAGGGATGGCAGAGGGGAATGCCCGGGCCATGGAGTGAGGGAGGGAAGAGAAGAATTCCGAGTGCCCCGGGGTGAGGGGAGGGACCGTGTGGTGCTGGGGATGCTCGGGGAGATGGGATCCATGGGATGGGATCCATGGATGGGATCCATGGGATGGGACAGGATCCATGGGATGGGATGGGATCCATGGGATGAGATCCATGGGATGGGATCAATGGGATGGGATCAATGGATCCATCCTGCAGGATCACATCCTGAATCCTCAGCACCAGGCGCTGCCCGGAGCTCTCCACCCTCAGGTCTTTAATATTCCTGCTCAAATCCCATCTCCAGCCAGATTTCCATGAAAATGTCCCACCCCTATTTAATCCATGCCCGGGGGTTTGGCTCTGGGGAGGTTTCCTTGTTGCCGCAGGGGTGGGATCCCGCAGGAGCATCCTCTTCCTTCCCTGCAAGGGTTGGGAAAGGCACTTGCACCCTCCCGTGCCCGCATCCACAAACTGCAAGGCAGCGCGGAATTCCGGCTGGATCCGCTGTGGCACAGGCGGCTGGGATGGAAAAATCCCGGCTGGATCCCCCTGGCACAGGCGGCTGGAACGGAAAAATCGCGGCTGGATCATCCCTGGCACAGGCTGGGCAGGGCAGGAACAGAGGAATCCCGGCTGGATCCCCCCTGGCATACCCTGCCCATCACAGGGAGGAAGCTCTGCCCTCCCCTCGCCCCTGGCATTCCCAAGGTTTCCTCCCACGGCGGCATCCCAGGGGAAACCACTCCAAAAATCCCTTCCTTCCACACTTCCAGGGCTCACGTGGGTGTCACCTGACCTGGGAGAATCCTGGAGTGGTTTGGGTTGGGAGGGACNAATCCCGGCTGGATCATCCCTGGCACAGGCTGGGCAGGGCAGGAAAGGAGGAATCCCGGCTGGATCATCCCTGGCACAGGCTGGACAGGGATGGAATGGAAGAATCCTGCCTGGATCCCCCCTGGCACACGCTGCCCATCACAGGGAGGAAGCTCTGCCCTCCCCTCGCCCCTGGCATTCCCAAGGTTTCCTCCCACGGCGGCATCCCAGGGGAAACCACTCCAAAAATCCCTTCCTTCCACACTTCCAGGGCTCACGTGGGTGTCACCTGACCTGGGAGAATCCTGGAGTGGTTTGGGTTGGGAGGGACCTTAAAGCTCATCCAGTGTCACCCTGGGACCTTCCATCATCCCAGGCTGCTCCAAGCCCCGTCCAGCCTGGCCCTGGACACTGCCAGGGATCCAGGGGCAGCCTCAGCTGCTCTGGGCACCCTGTGCCAGGGCCTGCCCACCCTCCCAGGGAAGAATTTCCCCTTAATTTCATGAATTCCAAGGATTAATCAGTCAACAGGTAGATTGGACCTTCAGACTGGAACCTGGTGAATAATTAGAGCTGGAGGTTGACCCGAGCTGAGGGCAAAGCAGGGACAGCTGGCACTGGCTCCTGAGTTCCAGAGGGGACTTCACCCCCTTGGAGAAGGGAATTGGAGCCTGGCAAAGCCCAGCTCGAGCCTCCAGGCTCCAGGGATTTGGGATCCAGCTCCAGCAGGGTGAAGATCCCCTGTGAGGCTGAGGGTTGTGGCTTCCAGTCCTGCACACAGCTTGGTGTGGGGAAGTTCTGCTGAGAACCTCAGCTGTCCGTGCCCAGAAAACCCTGAGAGCCCAGGAAGTACCAAGAACACACCTGGAACAAGCTAAAACCGGCTTCATTTGGGAAAATAGGGCTAAGTGGAGTGACAAGGAAACCTTCCCAGTGGAGCTTTGGCTCTGGGAATGCCCAGAGGCCTCCAAACCATCAGCACACCCCTTTCCTATGGCAAAACCTGGGGAAATGGGAAGAGATTCCAGGTAAAACCCCACACATCCCACCCCCCAGCCCTGCAGGCAGGGAGCAGAGCAGGAACCCACGGGGCTGGGATGCCATTCCCAGCGTGTTGAACGCTCCAACACAGTGAATCAGTGCTTTATTTTCAGCATGGAGAGGTACCAGAGCAGCAGGGAGCTCCAGGGAATGAGCTGCTGTGGCAAACCTCCCCTGGTGCCCTCGGATCCGTGGGATTGAGGCAAAACACGTGGAGAGAAAAGCCCCCAACACTTCCCCAAGTGCAGCTGCAGCCCCTCTAAAGCCCTTCCCCTCTTTACAGACCCTCGTGTACCCATCCCAGAGGAGGATTTGGCTCCTGGGGAAGGGAGGGAAGGCCACGAAGCAGGTGCTGAATTAAGGAGAACGATTGTGGCAGCCCTTGGGAGCACTGAGGCAGCTCAGAGGAGCATCCCTGGGGTTTTATTGCACAGTGCTGAGTCAGGTGTAAGGCCAGGGCAGAGCCCAGGGTGTGGAACCACCCCTGCCCTGTGCAAGGTGGGCACAGGGGGAAAAGCCCTGGATGCTGCCCAGTGGGACCATAAAACATCAGTGCCCCAGCACCCTGGCAGGGTTTATATAGAGCACTTCATGGCATGATCCCAGCCCAGAATAGCTCCAGGGATTAACCCCGACCCTGAGCTCAGCTAATCCCACGTTACCCCCTGGAAAAGCCAGTGCAGCCACCCTGGATTGCATCAGGGCCTGCCTGGGATCTGGACACTGTCAGCAGCAAACTGAGAGATCCCCTGAGCTCAGCACAGGCACAGCAGCTCCTTGGATGGAGCTGGAACAGCCCCAGGGAGGAACTGGACCAGGGAAACCAGGAGAGAACCGTGACAGGGAAACCTGGAGAGAACTGTGACAGGGAAATCAGGAGAGAACTGTGACAGGGAAATCAGGAGAGAACTGTGACAGGGAAATCAGGAGAGAACCGTGACAGGGAAATCAGGAGAGAACTGTGACAGAGAAATCCAGGGGGGAGCCGTGACAGGGAAATCAGGGGGGAACCATGACAGAGAAATCAGGGAATAAAACTTTGCCAGGGAAATCAGGGGGAAACCGTGACCAGGAAATCAGGGGAAAACTCGAACCAGGAGCTTCCTTGGGGTTCCTCCTGCTGTGCAGCCCCTTGGCAGGACAGGGCATGCCAAGGAGTGAAGGCAGGAGCAGCCCAGGGCAGTGCCAGGCGGAGCAGCTCGCTTACTTCTCCTTCAGGTCGTTGTCAGCTTTACCTAAAAACGGGGGAGGGACAATCAGAGCTCGTGTTTCTTCCTCCAGAACCACCAGCCCTTTTTGTTTTTGGGGTGTTTTGCTACACAACATCATCACCAGCACGGCCTGACAAGCAGGACAGCAGCTCATGGCCATGGTGCTGCCTGGAATTTGGCCTTGGAATTTTCCTTGACAGTCTTGGAGTGACCAGCAAACCCCTCAGTGCCACCCCAGAGGCTCCCTGCCCTCTCTTCACACCCCCAGAGAACCCTCCCAAAACTCAGGCACCCCTCCAAGCCAGGGAGCCCCGTGCTCACAGCCAGGAGCTCCAGCCTGAGCCTGATTTATTCCACCCCGTTATCAGCAGGGCCAGCTCTGCAAGCAGTGCAGAGCACACAGCGTGCCCCAAAACCCCCTCCCAGGGCTGGGACAGCTGCCAAGCCACAGCCGGTACCTTTCGGGATGAACTTCAGCGAGCTGCTGAATATTCAGAAGCGGGACTGGCCCCTCTTGGGGCCATCGTTGAGGAACTCGTGGCCCAGCCCGTTGCCACATTTGCCACACGTCACCTGAAAAAAACCAAAGGGGAGGGGTTGGCAGCGATCTGGCTTTTCACGGGCTCAGAGAAAACAAACCCTGGGGTGGTTTTTGGTTCCATCGCAAGGGTTTGGGGGTGTGACACGGCACCTTTAGAGCCCCCGGGCGCTCCTCTCGCTTGGCCACGCTGTCCCCTCGCAGGGTCTCGGTGAAGGCTGGCCACGGCGACGAGTGCTCGTACTTGGCCCGGCTGGAGAACAGCTCATGGCCACACTTGGCACACACGTAAATACCTGGGGAGGGTGGCACATCATCCCTGAGCGAGGGGACAGCGCAGGGGACAGGGCAGGGGACACGGGACACCCGCACAGGACTTTGCCCACATGTGTCGCTGCCAGCTCCTTTCCCCCTTTCCCCATTGTGGTTCCCGCAGGGCGGGATCCCCTACCCCAGGGGGTCCTATAGGAACCCCAAAGACCCTATCGGGACCCCCCTTCCCATCGAGGAGGATTCTCCCAACCCCGTTGGGAGGACCCCAACAAGGGCCGCAGAGGGGGGATCCCCACCCGGACCCACGGCTGGAGGAT
>VWYP01004191.1:194807-268173 GCA_013400435.1 Pycnonotus jocosus | reverse complement strand
ATGCTCCGGCACCGCCGGTGGCAGCGGGGCGGGCGCCAGCCCGGCTCTGGGCGGCTGCAAGCGGCAGCGGGACCGAGCCTCTGGTACCAGCTCTTCACCGCCGATACCGCCACTGGAACCGGCACCGCTCCGGCCCTGCTATCCCGGTACCGGCATCAGTCCTTGGATCTCGGCACCGGCACTGACACCGGCACCGGCATTGACACCGGGACAAGGTCCGGACCCCCCGGCACCGGGAGTGACCCCCACGTTATCCTCCCCCGGCCCCGGGACCGCTCCGATTCCCCGGCGCTGCTCGTCCTTCTCCATCACCGGCACCGAGCGATCCTTCCCGGCTCCCCGGGCCCCCCCGCCCGCCGCAGGTACCGGCACTGCGGGGTCCCGGGGGTCGGGCAGCCCCGGTTTCCCCAGCAGGGTTGGAAGACTGGGGGTCCCTCAGGCGCTCCCAGGGCTCTGAGGATGGTGCGGGCGAGGGGACTGCAGGTGCCACCCTGTCCCGGCAGCGCAGAGCTGGGCTCACCCGTGGGGAGGATGAGGGGTCTGACCGGGCCCATGGTGGGCGAGGAGGGTCCCGGAGAGGAGGAGGTGACAGCCCGGCATGTGGCAAGGTGAGGGCTCTGAAGGTGAACCTGGCCGGGTTCCAAAGGGGCTGAGCTGCTGCAGCTTCCTTCTCCTCCCAAAAATCAGCACCGCAAATCCCTTCTCGTGTAGTTTATCCAAAAACCTCTCGGATGAGCCCCCCGGGCTTAGGCTCTGGTGGAAATGGTGCAAGAAGAAGAAATTTGGGTGCCCTTTGGACACGAGCCGGGGTCTGGCTCTGCTGCCCTGGCCCTGCGGCCGCAGCCAGGACAGGATGGATCCCCACTCCCAAATCCCGAGGGACGTGTCCGGCTGTCCGGAGCTCCCCCAGGGCTGCGGGATCCTGGCGTGGGGCCGGCGGGGCCGCTGCCCTCTGCGTGCTGCCGCTTTGAATTAGGTCAGGCTTCATCCCGGGGGGGCTGAGCTCCCGCTGCAGCCCCGGGGATTGATGGCTGGTGGCAGGAGCCCGGGCAGGGGGAGGAAGGGGCTCCGCACCGCTGGGAGCGTCACCGCACGGGAGGGAGGGGGATGCGCTCCTTGGAAAGCGCCTCCCGTAAGATCCAGCGAGATCAGAGGAGCGGGATGTCAGGGAAAGCTCCAGATAGACTCCAGGGCCCCGCACACCTTCGGGGTGTGGATTTGCAGGCGGTGGAAGGAGGCTGCAGCAGCCAGAAGGTCTCGGCAGCATCATCCATCGGGTAACTGCTGCTCTCTGCAATTCCTACAGCGAGGCTGTGCTGGGATGGATGCTGGAAGTGACTGGATCCTTCCCCAGGGCTGAGAGCCCCCCTGCAGGGGCCAGAAGATGAGCAGAGATTGGGAATAGCTGAGACACGGAGTGAAGCAGAGTCCATAGAGAGGGCTGGGCTCCAGCCCTGGGGTGCACAGGGTGCTGTAAAGGCTTTGGGAGCGGGTCCCGGGGCTGGCTGGCTCTCAGCATCCTGCTGGAGGCATTCCCAAGCCCACCTGGCTCCTTGCTCCCCCAGCAGCACAAAACCCACTCCAGAATCCACCAGGAAAACCCCTGAGAAGCAGCGATGTGATGTGGAGCTGGGAGCAGAGGAGGGAGCTGGGATCCCACAGTGCCCAGCCCGTTGGCCAAAGTTCCATCCTGAGCTTGCAGAATTCCCTCAAAGCCACCCCGGTGCTCTCTGATCTCGGGATAATGCAGAGAGCTCCAGGGAGAGCGTCACAGCCGGGTTCTGTCACGGTGTTTTGTGCAGATAATTAGAGAGGGATTTCCAGCTCCTTTGGCTGGGTGAGGAACGCGCTGCTGTTGGTGTCACATCCCTGCCAGCAGCGCCACTGCCACCCTAATTAACCACAGAGGACTGAGGGAAGTTAATGAAGTTGATATTTCAATTAACTCCCTGATTCTACAAGCAAAGCAAACAGCGGGAGGGCAGTGCCCACCCGGGAGCTCCCACCGTGCCAGGCTGTGCCCTGCCCCCTCCTGCTGCCCTGGCCATGTGAAGGGAAAGCTTTAGGGGGACACACCCCAGGACACCAGCCCGAGCTGGGTCACAGCTTATCTCTGCCAGGTCATGGCAAGAGCTGAATTTGAACCAAAGCTGGGAGCAAGGAGCGGAGTTTTGGAGCTGGAGTCCGGTGGAGAGGCTCACTGATGGGCATGGCTTTGGTGTGTCCACACACAGCCAGGGGGGACACTGCCTTTAGGGGTCTTGTGTCCCTGCCCTGCAGAGATGTGACCGTCCTGGGCTGGCTGTCCCAAGCACTGCTCCTCAGCATTCATCCCACTCAGCCCCAGTCCTTCTCAGGGATGTCCTGGAAGGGGTGGGATCACCCCTGAGAGCTGTTTGCTGGCACCTCCAAAGCCACCATCATCCCCATTGCCCCATGACCCCACTGAGCCCACCCAGCTGCCCCCATGAAAACACCTGCAAGGACCTTCATGTCCAATTTATCCTGTCAAGAGCAAAAAGATCCCCCTGATCCTGCAGGGGCACAGGCTGGGGACGAGCTGCAGGCTGCCAGGGGGGTCAGTGCTGGGGCACCTCCACACTCAGTGTTGACTCTCTGAAGTCTGAGCCAGCAGCAAAGCCTCCCCCGGAGCAGCACCTCCCTTTTGGGGTGCTGCTGGTCCAGCCAGGGCACCCAGAGGGGTCTGTCCTGCTGCCCCCCACCCTCCCCAGAGGTGGCTGCAGCAGCAGCAGCAGTGTAGCCCCCGCTGTATTCGCCGTCCCTTCCAGAGGAGAACTCCCATACAAACCCAGGCTATTATTATCTCTGTCTTCCACCGTGCTAATGGTCTCTCAGGAAACAGACTTCTTTTTTTTTTTCCTTTTTTTTTAGCTTTTAAAACCCACGAGTACGGGAGCGGTGGGAAAGGAGAGCCGGGCACGGTGGAGTGGAGCATGAGGAGCACCAAGCCCAGGGCTGGGCAGACACTGTCCCCCTGACCTGGCAGGGACAAGGAGCAGGGACCAGGCAGGACCCTCCACGGACCAGCCCAGGGGTGTTCTGGTAGGACCCAGGGGTGATGGGCACTACTGGGGATACTGGGAGTGGCTGTGATGTGGGGCCTGCATGGTGAGGGGCAGGGGGTGGCCAGGCTGCAGTGCTGGGCTGGGAGGTGGAGAGGGCCCTGCAGCATCAGGGGAGGCATCCCTTGGAATCACAGAATCAGGGAATCACAGAATCACCTTGGAATCACAGAATTGTGATGGAATGCTTTGGGTTGGAAGGGACCATAAAGACCACCCCTTAAAGACCACCCTGTCGTAGGTGGACAGGGACACCTTCCCCTAGAGCAGGTCCCGTCTCAGGCCCAGCTCCACTGCTCATTTCCCTCTGCTCACTCCTGGTTTGGCTGTTTTGGTGCCTTGCCAGGTGCTGGTGGTGCCAGCAGTGCCACAGCCCTGCCCACGGGCTGGGCAGCTCTGCCAGGAGCTGGGACCACCCGTGGATGTTTTGGGGTTAACAAGTGGCTCCTGTAAAGGAGAAGCAAAGCAAGAGCTGAGATTATATAAAGGGGGCTGGAGGCAGCTGCAGCACAGCCTGTAATTAATTCCTGGCACCGAGAAGCTTTGAAGATCCAGGGCGGCGCGGTGCGAGCGTGAGGCAGCCCCAGGGTCCCTGGGATGCAATTCCTGCTGCTGCTGCAGGGCTGCTGAGAGGGGAAGAGGGCAGGGAGGGGCTGAGCACTCCCTGGACCCGCTGCGAGCTGACTCAGCACCGCGGTGGCCCTGCAGAGCCCGTCCTGCAGATCCCTTCTCCCTCCCAAAATCGCCGAGGGGGCTCGGCTCAGGGCAGGGCAGCCCATGGCTTTGGCAGGAGTGCAGCAGTGAGGGGCGGTGGTGGCTGCTGGGGACAGGAGAGCGCTTCAACCCCAGGGACCCCCTCAGGACAATGGAAACTTTGTGTCAGACAAACTTTAATCCCCTCCACCCGCAGTAAAGGCAGAGATTGCTGACTGTGCTTACAGAGCATCCCCCACCCTGCGCTGGGGCTGCAGCTCGGGCTGGCTCCATTTTGGGTTCATGCAGTGCTTGAAACAGAGGCCAAACCACGAACTTTGAGAGGAGTCAGGGAGTCCCGCCCGCCGGCCTGGCATCCCTGCCCGCAGCCCCAGCGCTCGAACTGGGACCAGTGGAATGTGCTGGGGTGGAAAATCCCCCTGGTTTGGCTGCAGCCCCGGCGCTAATTGCCTGGCTGAGGTTTATCCTCATCAGACGAGCGGTTTCCCACACGCAGCTTTTGAGTTGGAAGGCGCCCAGCCCGGAGTGAGGGTCGCGGGGGACGCCCCCGGGCGATGCAGGACCGGAGCAGGGATGTTCTGTGCCCTGAGGTGACACGGGGCTCTTCCAGCTCTGACAGCTGCTCCCCCGTCCCTCGGCAGTGCCATCGGCGATGCGAGCGATGGCAGACACGGCTGCGGTGGCAGCAGACGCCTCTCCAGCCCTGGCACCATCCCCGGGCTCACCTCGGCGCGGGGACATCGAGGGACCGACACCGCACACCGGAGGCACCAGGGAGGACTGCGGGCTCCTTCCCACGGCGGACGGGGACACGAAGCGTCCCCCCTCGCCCCAGCCCGGGGGGATGCTCCTGGCCGATCTCCCTCGGGCCCCCCAGCCCCGGCTGAGCCCGGCCAAGTCGCGCACGGCTCCGTCGTCGCCCAGCGTGTCCCCGTCGGAGAGCAGAGCCGCTCTGCTCCGGCTGCGCGACGCCAGGCTGGAGGACACCAGGAGGCGGCTGTCAGAGGCCGTGCAGGAGCCCCTGAGCCGCCTGAGCCGCCTGATGGCCGAGGAGAGCAGCCCCACGGGCCGGGCCAAGGAGCCGGGGGGCAGCCCCGGGGGCAGCCGCGGCGCCGGGAGCCGCCGGGTGCGGGACTGGACGCCCTGGGAGCCCACGCTGAACTGCCGCTACGAGATCTGCTCCTACGGGGACGTGATCCAGGTGGTGGAGGTGGCACAGAGAGACACGGAACCCCCGCTGCCACCGCCCGAGGAGCCTCCCCCGCCGCGCTCCGGGGGCTCCGTGCCGGGCAGGGCGCTCGCCTCCATCGCCCTCCTCGCCTACGGGTACCTGGTGCTGCCGCTGCCGCCCTACGCCGCCGGGCTCTGCGTGGGGCTGCTCTGCGGGCTGCTCCTGGGCTTCCTCGCCGTCCTCCTCCTCGTTCCCAAGGCTTCGCCGGACGCTCGGGGGCCGTGGGGCCGCCTGCGCCCCAAGCTGCTCCCGGGGGAGCCGAGGGAAAGCCCCCATCTCCAGGTAGGACAGGGACGAGGCGCTGGAGGGGATGCCAGGTTGGAGGTGCCCGTGGTGAGCGGGAAGCAGGCGGCTCCCTGTTGTCCCTTTTTCCAGGGCTGGATGAACCAGCTGCACGTGTACGACCCCGAGCTTTTCCACCCGTCTCTGACACACTCGGTGCTCGCCGTGCTGGACGGGGCCACCCTCAAGCTGTCCTACCCCAAGAGCAACATCCCGCGCAGAGCCACCTTCGAGGAGGAGATCCTGGACGCCGTCTTCGTCAGCCACCGCTGCTACGACCTGACCGACGCCAAGGTGAGCCTGGAGGTGCCCGAGAGCCTCCCACGAGGACCCCCCCAGGCCCGGCCCGGCCTCACCCCGCTCTCGGTGCTGCAGGTCTTCCTGTGCCCCCCCAGCCTGGCCCGAAAGCGGACGTGGAACAAGAAATATCCCATCTGTGTGCTCCTCCCCGAGGCGGCCGAGGGAGAGGGCAGGAGCAGGGAGGAGCACGACCCGGAGCTGCAGGGGGAGGAGGGGACCAGGAAGGTGCCGCTGTCCGGGCAGGACATCCCAGGGGACTGCAGGGACAGGTGCCTGTACCTGTTTGGGCGGACGGGGCGGGAGAAGGAGGAGTGGTACCAGCACCTCGTGCAAGCCTCCCGTGGGACAGCCGGCAGCCACGGTGACACCAGGGCAGGTGAGGGGCAGCCACGGTGACACCATGGCCGGTGAGGGGCAGCCACCACGGCCTCTGCTCTGAGTCAGGGCTGATCCAAGAACACAACTCCTTGGTGGGCAGGAGTGAGTCTGGAGGGACATGGAGGAGCCCAAAGTGTAGCCAAGAGGGGTCACCTCATCAGCACAGGGTGGGTGTTGTGTCACTGGCACCATGGACGGGCATCTTGTCACCCCCGATGCCATCCTGACCAAACAGGTTGGATATTGGGAGCAATTCTTTCATGGAAAGGGCAGTCTGGGCCTGGCACAGCTGCCCAGGGCAGGGGTGGAGTGCCCATCCCTGGAGGGAGTTAAAGCCACGTGGATGTGGCACTTGGGGACAGGGGTTAGTGCTGGCCTGGGCGGTGCTGGGGGATGGTTGGATTGATGACATCAGAGGGGTTTTCCAAGCTAAACAATTCTGTGATTCCACACCCCCAGGCCTGGGATCGGCTCCACAGAGCAGTGACAGCAGCAGTGGGGGCAGTGCCGAGGACATCCCATCCACGGATCCAGCCAAGGATGTGTCAGGGAGCTCTGAGGAGATTTACCTGGATTACAGCACCTACATGGCCCGATTCGTGCCAGCACAGGGGGCACCCAGCCCGGAGAGGAGCCCCTCTCACGGAGCTCTGGGCAGCCCCACGCCCACCAAGGTGAGTGGGACAAACCCAGCACTGGGAGCAGGACTGGAGGCTGATGGACCCTGCATGGAGCTGCCTCCAGTCTGTGGCTTGTGTGAGCAGCCAAGCCCTGGAGCAGGGGAGCACAGGACAGCAGGTCCCACTGCTCACAGGGCCACCTCCCTGCAGGGGCTGGCAGCTGCTGTCCCCTCCCAGCTGGGCGAGGACACGGCCAGCATGGCCTGGATGAACGCGCTGGTGGGACGCATCTTCTGGGACTTCCTCCGGGAGCAGTACTGGGCAGAGCAGGTGTCCAACAAGATCCAGAAGAAGCTGAGCAAGATCAAGGTGAGAGGCAGGAGCATCAGGTCACTCAGAGGAGCCCTGTTGCCAAGGCCCCACGGTGAGAGGTGACTGTCCCCTGTGGGGGTTTCTCTCCATCAGCTCCCGTATTTCATGAACGAGCTGATGCTGACAGAGCTGGACATGGGCACGTCCATCCCCTCGGTGCTCAGTGCCTCCAACCCCACCATCAATGAGCGAGGTGAGGGCCCCACAGTGGGTCAGGGACCGCAGTGCTGGCTCCAGGAGCTGCCAGCCCTGTCCCCAAAGCTGGGAGGGCTTGGCAGTGCACAAGCAGCTCTGACCCCTGTGGTGCTGACCTGATCTCACCCTGTCACTCTCCTTGGCAGGGCTCTGGGTGGACATGGAGGTCACCTACAGCGGCTCCTTGCAGATGACACTGGAGACCAAGATGAACCTCAGCAAGCTGGGGAAGGAGAGCTCTACAGAGGAGAGTGGCCCTGCAGAGGCAGGCAGAGAGGGGTAAGGGATCTGTGCCTGGATGGGCTCCCCCTGCTCCTCCTGCCCCAGTGGGGTGAGGCTGCTGTGCCCAGAGCACCCCATGATGTGCTGGGGCTCTCAGGGCCAGGCCACGGCTGATCCTGCTGGCAGACAGCGATGCGGAATCATCCAGCGCCGGCTCCTCCGATGAGGAAGATGTCACCAGTGCAGAGCCCCTGGGAGCCCCAGGGGACAGGCTCCCCCCACCTGGCACCGAGGGGTAAGGGGGTGCTGGGGGTCTGTGCCGTGGGGGGCACATCAGCACAGGGGCATGGGGACGGTGTTCCCAGCAGGACACACACAGCACATGGTGGCAGCTTTCAGAGGGGACTCTGTCCCTTTAGGGTGCTGTGGCAGAGGGCTGGGGGACCCCAAGAGCCAGCAGGGCTGAGCTGGGGCCCCTCCTGCTTTAGCCACGTCAGCAGCAACAGCACGAGCCGGAAGATCCTGCGCTTCGTGGATAAGATTGCCAAGTCCAAGTATTTCCAGAAGGCCACGGAGAACGAGTTCATCAAGAAGAAGATGGAGGAGGTTTCCAACACGCCCCTGCTGCTGACGGTGGAGGTGCAGGAGCTGGCAGGAACCCTGGCCGTGAACATCCCCCCTCCACCCACCGACCGTGTCTGGTACCAGCTCTCCTTCCCCCACAGGCACACCCCGCTTCCATCCCGCCTTGCTCCCTGCAGGGAGCCAGCTCCAGGGCTTTGGGCTCATCCTGGGCACCAGCAAGCCCAGGCTGTTCCCCAAAGGGGCTCCCAGACCTCAGGCTCATTTCTCTGAGTCTGCACCCTGGTCAAGACAGAGCTGGGGATGTTGAGCTGTCACCTCCTCCCTAAAAGCCAGCAGTGGGGCTGCCTGGGCTGTGCCACATCTTTGGCAGGTGATGCTTCCTGCCTCTTTCCCTTCCCCTCGCAGGTACAGCTTCCGAGTGCCCCCGCAGCTGGAGCTGAAGGTGCGCCCCAAGCTGGGCGAGCGGGAGGTGACATTCCTGCACGTCACTGAGTGGATCGAGAAGAAGCTGAAGCACGAATTTCAGGTGCCTGGGCTGTTGTTCAGGGGCTCAGCAAACCCTGCTGAGGCTTGGGCATTGCTGCCATCAGGGAGAGTCAGCCTCAGTCCGGGCCAGTTGTTTCTGCAAAAAGCCAACACCTGGTCTGGTCTGGCCAGTAAAGACACAGAACCCAAATAATGAGCTCAAGGGCTGAGGAAAAATTATTTCCTCCCATTATTTGCAGCCCTGGCCCAAGCAGGGAGGGTTTGGGGTGTCAGGCAGTCCCAGGCAGACATCTTCCAAAAGGGCTGAATCCAACTGTCTGTTCTGGGGATGTTTGGGAGATTTCCCTTCCCAAGGGTTTGTGTTCAGCCTCTCACCCCTGCTCAAAGAGCAGAAACGTCCCCACAGATATTTAGGGCCCCCTAAAAGCCACCCATTTGGCTGGCTTCAAAATGCTGGTCCCTTCCCTCTGCTGTTACCACCCCTGCAGCTGTAGAGGTGGCCAGGATAAAGAAAACCTGTTCCTGCTTGTCCCCACCCTGATATCCAGAGCTGGGACCCTCCTTGGGCTGCTGCTTTGGAGGTGGGAGCCCAGGACCTGTAGTTCACAGCCCTGGTCTCTGACCTGGGCATGGATCCTGCTGAGCCACCTGCAGGCAGTGTCCCTGTGGAGTTCAAAGCCACTGATTTGTTATTTTGGATTCCTCTTTGCAGAAAATCTTGGTGATGCCGAACATGGATGATCTCATCATTCCCATCATGAGCTCTGGCCTGGATCCTTGGCCACCCAGCACGGGACTGCCCCGGGACCTGCCAGCCAAGGGGGACAGGAGGCTCTGAAGCACAACCCCAGGGGCAGGGACACTGCCCAGAGCTCAGGGACCTCACTGGGACATGGGGACAGCTGGGACCTGGCCACTGACTGCACCCAGGGCTGTGCCTGGATCCATCCTCATCCTCTGCTTCTGCAGATGAGCCTCCTCAAATCCTGCAAGCACACGTTCAGGGCACAACCCGGCTGCTGGAGACCCAGGAATTCCATGGCCACGTTGCCAGGACTCCTGGTCAAGCAGGCAGCTCTGGACAGTGGAGGGCTGGGCTTCCCACTGGCTGGTTCCCAAAGAGGGTGCAGGACACCTGGATCATGGCACCAAAGGAGTTGGGATCATCGCTGATCCAAAATTCCCAGCTCTGGGGCATCCTCTCCTCCCTGCAGGCAGCTGGGCTGCAAGGAAAGCACGGGTGGGAAAGGATCCCAAGTGAATAAATCCATCGCTGCCCAGCCCTGCCTAGCAGCCCTCTTGTTGTACACAAATCCCTGAGGATTCCAGCCAGGATCAGGGGGCTTTGAGCAGGGAGAAGCCCCCGGGTTGCACCTTCAGCTTGGCAAAAGGCAGTGCTGGAGGTGTGTGGGAGAGGCATGAGGGGACAGTCAGGGAGCCTGGGCAGAGGCAGGTCATGGGGAGACTCTGCATTCCCAGTGGAAATTGGTGAAGAAGTGCTGGTAGGTGCTCTGCTGGATGAGAGGAAGGGGAGTCTTCATGGAGATTTGGGTGAGGGGGAAAAATTCAGTGAGCAAGGGAAAGGGAGGATCCAGAGGACAGAGCAGGCACTCGGCTGTCCCACTTAGTCCCCATCCATGTGGGCCAGTCCCAAATGCCACTTTTCCCAACCCCACCTGCTGAGGAGCCTGAAAACAGGCAAGGCACCCCTCCAGAAGGAGAGAGGGAGCAGGCGTGGCTTGGAGCCCCTTTATTGCAGGTGCCCAGTCAGGCAGCCTTGGATCTCCATCCTTAGGGCTCTTCCCGCACACCTGGCTTCTCCTTCACCAAATGTTTCTTCTGGGGGCCCTGGAAGAGAGCAGAGAGGAGAGTTTGGGTTTAGGGACACACAGACCTGGCCTGCATGGCTCTGTCTGGGCTGTGGCGACCAGAAAGGCAGCTCTGGCCAGCAGCTGAAAAATGGGGTTATCCCACAGCAAATCAATCCTGTGGGAGCAGGTGGCAGGAATTACTTATGTCCTTTAACTTCCAGACAAATGTGGTGAGTTACCACAGGATCCATGGGGCAAAATGGCAAAGAAAAGAGCTGCACCTGGGTCACACCTCCTCCTGTCACTGAGCTCCTCGTCACAGCAGCTCCGGGCTGGCAGTGACACAACAGCCTCCTGACACTGAGCTGAGGGAAATCAGCTTAACCTCTAAAGAGCTCTGCAAAGGCAGGGCCTGACCAATCCCCCTGCCAGCACTAAGGAGGCTTAGCCAGCTTCTCATGGCATTTCTGGCTGACAGGCCAGATCCAGACCCAGTTTACATCTGCGTGGGACTCAGGCAGTTGTATCTTTCCCTTCTCCTTCTCCCTCTCCTGGTTTACTCAGTGCTTCCTCCACTTCAGACTCAGACTCACACCAGCCTGGTGAAGGATGCAAAACTATTCAGGAAACTGCTGTGTTTGGATTATATAATTATATTTTTTTTTGCCCTGGATTTAAGAAAAATACGCTGCTTGGCCTTCTTGAACACTTCTGACAAAA
Source organism: Pycnonotus jocosus (assembly GCA_013400435.1). NCBI lineage: Eukaryota > Metazoa > Chordata > Aves > Passeriformes > Pycnonotidae > Pycnonotus > Pycnonotus jocosus. Next base: position 257,174 of record VWYP01004191.1, on the reverse strand, counting down.
GCACCACAAATTTGCATCTGAATTTGACCCAAACTTTTTTTCCTCTAAGAACATTAAAGGTATAAATCATTCCAAACAAATCAAAGCAGTGCACAATTCCAAGTGAAAGGGACCATATGGCCAAGACAGTGCCTGCCAAGTCAACTGCTTGTTTAAAACTTCCCATGGTGAATGGAAACTGGTGGCCCATATGGTCTTTTATTTGTGGGTTGAGTTGTCTTGGATCACTCACACAACCATCCCGTTCTTCCTCAGCATCATTTCTGCTGTGTGAACTGAATTCATGTCTGCCTTTAGGCAAGAGAGTCTCAAACATTCATTTGGCTGCTGTTGTTTCAAGAAACAGATCACAGAATCATGGAATCACAGAATCCTGGAATGGTTTGGGTCGGAAGGGACATAAAACCCATCCAGTCCCACCTCCCTGCTCATGGACACCTGGAAGATGCTTGGTTGGAATCAATCAGTTGCTGTGGCCCCAGGATGAGCTGGAGGCAGCCCCAGGAACTCACCATGAAAGCTCTCTTCTCCTGAGCTGTCTGGAAGCGGCCGTGGCCGAATTTGGAAGTGGTGTCAATGAATTTGAGCTCGATGGCTTCATGGGCCCGGCGGCTCGTATGCACCAGGAGGGACTGGGAAGGAACGGTCACAGCATCAGGAGAATCATCACAGAAAGTCAGGAGAGCTGCTCTCATGGAAGCAGGGTTGGAATAGCCTCTAAACAAATATCTCCTCAAAAACCTGTGTTCTCAGAGCAACACCCTGGTGCTCAGGTGGTGAAGAGCTTGCAGAGCTGCTCTTTGCTCAGCATTTTACAGAATCACAGAATCAGCTCAGCTGGAAAAGCCCTCTGAGATCACCAAGTCCAACCTATGACCTGACACCACCTTGTCACCCAGACCATGGCACTGAGTGCCACATCCACTCTGTCCTTAAACACCAATGACTCCATCACCACGTCCCTGGGCAGCCCATTCCAATGCCCAATCACCTTTCTGTGGCAATCCAAGTTTCATTTCTGAAAGAGCTCAGAGCTCTGAAGCTCTCCATCTCCATCCACCTGCCAATGGTCTCAGTGCTACACTCATGTGTGACACAGCACCAAAGACCCACCCAGTGTCCTTGCTCAGCCTTTGGAGGGTTCTCCATGTGGGGAATGTGTTCCTGGGGAGCTGCAGCCCACCCCAGCCCAGTGCTCTCACCTTGCGGAGGGTGAGCACGCGCTTCCTGGTGCCCACCACGCAGCCCTTCAGCATGAGGAAATCGTTGTTGACCTCCCCATAGTGAGGGAAACCACCCTGTGGGGAGAGCAGAGGGGTTGGCAGGCAGGAGAGCCGGCTGGGAGAGTCAGGAGGGTGACAGCCCTGTCACCCCTCAGCCCTCACCAGAGGCGTGATGGTCTTCTCGGTGATATCGTAGTGCGTCGAGGCGTTGTTCCTCACCACTTTGCCATCCTCCACGTGGATCCCGTGGCCAATGCGGTAAATCTGGGAACAGACAGGCAGTGCAGATGCAGGCTGTCCTGCCCCTTGCTGAGGAGCTTCACAGGGTGACAGAATCCCCCACAATTTTCACTAAGGTGTGCCCTCAAGCACCAGAAAAGCACAGGAAAAAACATGGAAGCATCCAGGGAAACATTAGGGAGGATGCAGGGAGCTGAGGGCACTGTGGGAAGGAGGATGGTGACAGGGTGGGAGGCCTGAGGGAGCCCCCCTGGGCCACACCTTCTTGTTGATCTCGGTGCGGTGGTGGTAGCCCTTCTGGCCAGCCCGGGCGATGGAGTAGCCCACGCGGGCCGGGTGCCAGGCCCCGATGCAGGCCACCTTCCGCAGGCCCTTGTGTGTCTTCCTGGGCAGCTTCTTGGTGTGCCAGCGGCTGGTCACCCCTGGGAGTGTGGGAACAGCGGGCAGGGTCAGCAGGGAGGGGCTGGGGAAGGATGGTCCCATTGCTCTCCTGAGGGACAGTCCCACTGCTCTCCTGAGGGACAGTCCCATTGCTCTCCTGAGGGACAGTCCCATTGCTCTCCTGAGGGACAGTCCCATCGTTCTCCTGCAGCTCTCAGAGGAGGCTGTGTTGGGAAAAGATCAGGAGCTGTTCTCACTTCCCACGGCTCTGATCAAACCAGGAGGCGTTCTGTGCCCACAGGCCTGCACATGTGGGCTTTGTGAGACATTCACACCATCACAGAATGGTTTGGATTGGAAGGGACCATAAAGACCATCCAGTTCCAACCCCTGCCATGGACAGGAACATCTCACATTAGGCCTGGTTGCTTTATGTACTGACAGCGCCTCTGAGCCTCCTGGGAGGCCTCTGAGCACAACAGTCAACACAGCTTTCACTGCCTTAATCTCAGGGAAAACCTTTCCACCAGAGGTTACCTTCTCAGCTCCTTTGTATCTGTATTTGACCCTGTTGATTTTTTCCCTTGCTGGAATCCCCGAGATTAAGGGAACCGAGCCCTGCCACAACAGAGCTGGATGTCATGCTTAAGATCCTGAGGCTCTTAGCTACTCCCTCTACAAAAAGTTGGGGGTTCTCAGCGTAGTTAACACTCTCCTATCCCAAAACCACCTGATGGGCAGAGCCATGTGAGAAGGACAGCCCCAAACCCCTGCACCTTTCATCCCGTGCCCCTTGGTCACGCCGATGACATCGATCATCTCGTTCTGGCTGAAGACATTGTGCACAGAGATCTGCTTCTCCAGCCTCTCCCGGACCCAGTCGACCTTCTCAGCCACTGTGCCCCCATTCAGCTGGATCTCCATGATGTGGGCCTTCTTCTGCCTCAGTGGGAGCAGCCTCATCTGCAGCACACAGTGCTTGAGGGTGACATGTGGCCCCTCACCCCACAGACGGGAGGGTGCAGCAGGGCTGGGTCACTCACAATTAGTGAGGGAGCCACTGCTTCACCTCTCTGCCACAGTCACCCCCTTTCACAGCAGCCCTGGGTCAGCAACTCTTTAGGTCTGGGATTTTATGGAGCCAACTCCTGGTCCTTGAGCCCAGAGACCTTGTTTGGCCTTGAGCCAATTTAGCTCTCCCCCAGACTCCAAAGCAGCCCTGAACTCCAGGGATCAGCATTAAAATGGGCCCCTGCGTATCCAGCAATCAGCATCTGGCAAAACTGTGCCTGCCCGTGGGGTTATTTTTGCCCAAAACATTTGACACCAGTTGCTAATTTGAGGTGATCATGAGGCCCAAGGTCCCTTGCTGACACAGGACTCAGGACCTGCCCTCCTCCTGCTCTCCTCCACGGGGTGTGTGGGCTCCCATCGGGATGTGGGGGCACCCCAGCATTCCCAAACCACAGCCCCCATGGAGCAGAAAGCTCTGGGAGGGGACTGGGAGGTCAGGAGGCAGCCAGAAAGATCAGCCAGCATCTCCCTTTTCCCATCTCACACCCTCTGCTCTCTCAGCCTCTGTGAGCCCACCAAAACACCCCCTGATCTCATCTCCAGGCCCTTCAGAGCTGAGGAAACCCCTGAGCCCTCCTGCCCATGCCTGGGGGAGGCTCTGACCTGTGTGTGCATAATGACACGGATGACCTTGCAGTACTTCTTCATGGCTGCAAAATCCTTCTCCAGCTGCCTTTTCCCAGCCTCATCCTGCCATTTCTTGCAGTACTTGGTGAACGCCTTCTTCTTGCTCTTGTGCCTACGGACAGAAGTGGTTTAACATCCCTCAGAGCTGAAAAAGGGCTTGTGACAGTGCAGAGAGGGGACAGGTCACCTTGCCAGCCACCTCCTCGGAGGCACAAGGAACCTGTGGATACCTGAGCCTCACCTGGCTGTCAGGACCTCGAGGTGGGGAGAGGGAAGCGGATAATGAGCCGTGAAAAGGGCTTGTTCAAGGGTAATTCAAACCTTTCTGCATGAGGAATGCAGTTGTCTCTCACTGCCTGACTCAGCACCCTCAAAACACAGGCGCAGAATCAGAGGCAGGAGAAAGCAGGGATCAGAGGCTTGTGGTGGGTGGGTCTCCATGGCACTGTTACAGGAGATTCCTGCAGCCAGGAAAACACAGAGGCACTTCCCCGGTACCTGTGGATACCTGAGCCTCACCGGACTGTCAAGGGCTTTTGGTGGGAAGAGGGAAGAGAACGAGCCGTGAAAAGGGCTGACAGGAGAAAATCGGGATCAGAGACATGTGGTGGGTGGGTCTCCATGGCACTGTTACAGGAGACACAATTCCTACAGCGAGGAAATTCGTGTCTCCACTTCCCTCTCTGCTGAGGAGTGTTGATATTTATGAGGGTCGGGGGCCACATTCTGCAACAATTTCCCCCCCTGGCAAATCTGGTTTAACTCCAGCTCAGGGATTCCAGTTAACTGCGGAGCCGACAAGCCAGAGCAGCACGAGGGAAGAAAAGGAACCTGCCATACGATATTGTGGAGAGAGCTAACTTGGTTCGGCTATTAGAATAAATTTACATATGCAAATGCTGCTCCCCCAGCATCGGGATGTTTGCAGTGTCTCTGTGCATGATTAAACAGGCAGCAGTTTCACTCCACAGGAGCTGAGCTGTTTTGGCATCCTGCAGAGCCTGTGGAATTCCTGCCAGAGATCCCTCACAGGCAGCCCCCCAGGGAACCCCCACTCTGGGAATTCCAGAATCAATCAGGTTGGAAAAGCCCTCCAAGATCATCGAGTCCAACCTGTGACCAATCCACACCTTGTCACCCAGCCCAGAGCACTGAATGCCACTTCCAGTTGTCCCTTGGACACCTCCAGGGTGACCCCAAATTCCCCTGGGCAGTTCCAGTGTTCAGTGACCCTTTTTGGGAGCACGTACCAGTTCTTGTAGAAGCGCCGCCGGCACTCATCGCTGATGTGCTCGGCAAAAATGGTCTTGAAGTTCCTCAAGCCCTTGGGTGTCTCGATGTAGCCCACCACCCCCACCACCACCATCGGGGGGGTCTCGATGATGGTCACGGCCTCCACCTCCTCCCGCTTGGAGATCTCTGCAAGGCAGCAAAGGGAAGGGGTGCCCGGCATCCTCTGGGATCAGGCCATTCCCTGGAGGATTCCCGCTGTCACAGAGAGTGTTGGGGGGCAAGGTCATGTTCCAGCCCCAGCCTTCCCACCTCCCAAACCACCACTCATCATCCCAGTGTGGAGAGTTCCAGGAACCCCCACACTCAGAGGTGGCCAAGATCTGGATTAGCCAGGATTTAACCAAGAGCTGTGGGCTCCACCACCCCTTTCCATAAAGAGCCTTTCCCAAGGAGCCCATTCCCTCCTTTCCCTCATGGATGTGGCCCCTGCAGCCAAGCCTTACTGAGCCCAGGCCGGTGCACCTCCCGCACAGTGTGGGTCATTCCAGCCTTGTAGCCCAGGAAAGCTGTCAGGTGGACTGGTTTGCTGGGGTCATCCTTGGGCCAGGCCTTCACCTTCCCTCGGTGCCGGCGGCTCCTCTTGTGGGGCAGGAAGCCCAGGTGGCCGTGCCTGGGAGCGGAGAATTTGCGGTGGGACTGCAGAGAGCAACAAGCAAGGGGGGCTTCACTCTCAGCTCCCCCGAAAATGGGGTCAAGGGAAACACAGCAAAAACACAACAAAAACATAAGAAAAACCTCCCCGTTTCAGATGGGAATGCTGCAGAGATTCTGGGCTCTTCCCTGAGTCATAACAGGGCAGGATTTTGTTCAAGCTTCTGTCGTGTGCATGGAAAAATGGCATGGAATACTGGGATGGTTTGAGGTGGAAGGGACCTTAAAGCCCATCCAGGCCCACCTCTGCCATGGGCAGGGACACCTTCCATCATCCCAGGCTGCTCCAAGCCCTGTCCAGCCTGGCCTTGGACACTTCCAGGGATCCAGGGGCAGCCACAGCTTCCCTGGGCACCCTCTGCCAGGGCCTCCCACCCTTCCAGGGAGAGGATTTCTTCCTAATACCCACTCTAAATCTACTGTCTGTCAGTGTGAATTTACTAAATTTCTGCACACGTGATGCCACTTAAATAAAAAACTTAATGTGATCTCTCCTTCAGCTTCTTCTGAAGGACTTTGAAGGAGAAATACATTTTTTATTAGGTCTGCCCTTCTGTGCTCTTAAGTATAACAATTTATTTTGTATCCTGTAGCACCAAAAAGGCCTGCTTGGAATTCCTGGGCTTTGTGTCATCAAGGCAAATGGCACAAAACAAGCACAGCCAAGGATCAAGAAAACAGGGGAAAGGATGCCCAAAGGAACAGGTAACAGGAACGTGCACAGGTTTTAAAGGCACCTTGAAAACCAGATGAGAAGAGATAAATACATAAACCTCAAGCACAAGCAGCGAAGGGTTAGTCCTGCACCCACTGCAGCTCCTTCCTAGCTCAGATCAGTCCCAGTTCCCGGCTGTGTTTTCCACCAAGCTCATTTTCCAGCCTGAGTGGAACTCTGAGGATTCTGACCCCATTCCAGCGGCACCATCAGGAGCAAAACCCAGCCCTGCTCGCTGACCCTCGCACACAAGCGACTCCAGCAGAGCTGTACCAACCATGGGACGTCTTCAGCCCGGGGTCAGCAGCAGAGAGAGGCTGTCAGGAAGTGCCTCCCCAGATTAATACTTAAGATGGGTATGGGTCTGAAGACACAAATTTAGCCGCTCGCTTCACCCGCTGCGATATTCATTTCATTCCTGGCAGGTTGGACACGGCAGTTGTGGTGTGATAAAGGTCAATTGCTGCTGGCTCAGTTTACGCTTCTCCCCCCTGAACAACTCTGATGTGAATGGCAGGAATTAGGGCACTTTTCTGAATTTGGGAAGTTTCCAAAAGGGGTACCACACCCCCAGAGCTGTGAACACCTGCACCAGGCACCCCCAGCACAGACTGAAAATCTGCCAGCCCAGGTTTTGTGATTGTGACTGGAAAAGAGATCCAGACAATACATCTGGGAATCACAGAACAGTTTGGATTGGAAGGGACCTTAAAAATCATCCAGTCCCAACTGCTGCCATGGACAGGGACAGCTTCCACAGCTGAGAGGGGCCCTCAGCCCTGTGTGTCCCTGTGTGCAGGGAGGGCTCTGAGCAGGGACCGGGCTCTGCTTTGGGCACCCGGCAGTGGCACCAGAGGAACGGGCAGGAAATGATCCCAGGACATGAGGCAGAACTTTACCCTGTGCAGCGGCCGAACGCAAATCCCACAGAGGGTGCGGAGCCTCCCTCACCGGGGATATCCCAAAGCAATCTGCTCACAGACCATGAGCTGCGGGAGGCCGTGCTGAGCAGGGAGGTGGGACAGACAGGACACACTGTGGGCTCTTCCAACCCGACCCATCCCGGTGGGTTCTGGAATCCCCTCACGGGGCTCCGGGATCCCCTCACGGAGGAGGGACACACGGACTACAGCCCCCAGCGTGCCCCGGGGCCGCCGCCATGTCCCCGCGCCCGGCCCCCTCAAGGGTCGCCGCCATATTGCCGCGCTCCCGCCCCCTTGGGGTCACCGCCATCTTTCCCCGCCGCTGCCGCCGCGATGCCGGAGGATCGCGACTGGGAGGCGTACAAGGTACCGCCGACCCGCACCCCCGTCTCCGAGAGGACCACGTCGGTGCCCAACCCCGTCAACTACTTCCAGACCGCCTTCAGCTATGTCTTCGACGCGCCCGTCACCTTCGTCCGAGGTATCGGCGGGACGAGACCCTGCCCCCGTTCCCCCGTGCCCTCCCCGTGGGAGTGGAGCAGCGACGCGGGGACGGGGACACGGGGATGGGCACACCGGGGCACGGGGCAAAGGCGGGAGAACACGGGCAGCTGGACAGGCAAAGGGCACACACAAGGACATGGGGACGCTGGTCCTGACAGTGACAGCACGGGCAGAGGGACAGGACACTGGGACACAGGGACGTGGGACATTGACAAGAACACAGCTCGGACATAGGGACATGGGACACAGACAAATGCACGGCGTGAACAGAGGGACAGACACAGGGACATGAGACACAGCGTGGACACTGGGACAGAGACAGGGACATCAGGACACGGGACACAGCTTGGACACTGGGAGAGGTGCAGGGGATACAGTAACACAGCGTGGACAGCACATGGGACGCGACACAGAGGGACACACACAGAGCTGGGTGTGAGCTGGGCACAGTGATGGACCCTCTTTTGCTGTCTGGGAAGGTGGCACTGGGCAGTGCCAGCGCTGGGGCTGTGCTGCCCCTCAGAGCTGGGGCCGGGGTGTGTGACCAGGCTGTCCCTGCAGAGCTGATCGAGCGGCTGCAGACCAAGGACAAGTTCTACTACTACCACCAGAAGTTCCGCCGTGTGCCTGACCTGAGCGAGTGCCTGGAGGGTGACTACCTGTGCTACTATGAGGCCGAGGCTCAGTGGAGGAGGGACAGGTATGGCAGCCCCTGGACTGTCCCCAGGCGAGGTCACAGCAGAGCACAGAGCTCTGGGATCTGCAGCATTTTGATGGATGTTGGGATGCTGAGGCAGCACCTCCAGCCCACCCCATTACACATCAGTGTCCTGCTGTCCCTGCAGCACGTTGGGCATGGTGCCATTAGGGACCAGGATCCTGAAAATCCCAGAGCTGACATTCTGAGGGTGCCCTCCCCGCTTGGTTCAGCTTTTCTGCCATCTCATGGCTGCTGTTGCATTCCTCACCCTCTTTCCTGCAGGATGGTTGATCAGCAAATTGTGGAGATAGTCCAGGAAAGGTTGGCTGCGTGCAAGCAGAGGGAAGGGCCCAACCAGTTCCAGAACTGTGCCAAGGAGATGGAGCTGCTGGCACAGGTCACCAAGGCTTTCCAGGACAGATGTGAGTGTGGCAGCACACAGGGAAAGGGTTCTAAACCCAGGGAAGGGGGTCTGAAACCACGTCCCACACTCCTCATGGAACGCAGGCTGGTGGGAGGCACTGCTCAGGCATTCCCTTTCTTTTTCAGATGGTGATCTGGGTTACCATGGGAATGCACGGACCTGCCTGATGAAGCAGAAGCACAGGATGATGGAGGAGAGGAAAGCAGCACAAGAGAAGCAGGAGAGCTAAAACAGTTCCTCCCTCCATGGTGCTGGTATCCAAGTGCATGTTGTTGCTTCTTTGACCTGTGGTGCCACTGGCCTCCACAATAAAGAGACGTCTGTACAGTTGAGATCTGTATTTGTTCTTGTGAGAGCTCTGTAAACCCTCAGCTGCAGGCACTTGGGGCTGCCAGGATTGGGGTCTGCCCTCTGGACCTCTTCCTCTTCTCCATGAGCCACCAGAGCACTGTGTGCTGCTGTGCCCTGGCTCAGCATTCCCTCACCCTGAGTGAAGATCCAACCCAGCCCATGGTTCAACCCACCTGCCCCAGCACCAACCCCCCATCACACCAAGCACAGATTCCTGGTTCTCTGATCTCTTTATTCTCCTACAAAACCCGCTCAGGTGGTGGCCACAGCAGCTGCCTGGGTCCTCTGCACCGACACCCTCGTGTGGGTCTTGGCCAGATGATCAGTGAACTCCTGCAAGGAACGCCAACAGTGAGTTATTCCCTCAAACCTCTCTCAGCATCACCTCCCCATCCCTGCACCGGGGCTGGGGTAGCTCAACTTTGGGTACAGAAATCTGAATTTTAGGGGCAAGAAGGGTAAGATTTGAGCTCCAAGTTACCCAAATGCTCTTACCTGGTAAGGAGACTTGGTGAAGACAGTCTCTTTCCAGAGGTCAGGAGTCAGGTAGCTGTAGGTTTTGGAGATGGCATCGAAGGTGGCTTTTGCTGCAGAGAGATGTCACACACAGATGTCAACTGCTGCAGAACTGGCCTGCTGATCCCACCCACAGCTCCAGAACATCCCCCAGTTACGAAAATGTGGAATTTTGAAAGGATCAAGGAGACCACAGGAGGGTCTCTCTGATGAACCCACAAAAGTCAGGTTTCTCTCTCTCCTCAGTTACGACAATTACACTATGGCACGCAAGTGCAATCGCGCAGATTGGGAGATTCTGGACTGGACAGGTGTAAAACCCCACATCTGTGAATAACTGACAGAACCTGCAGCACCAATGTCTTCTGCCCCACTGCTGGGGGCACAAACCCCTACAGAACAGCGGTGCTGTGCCCCATCAGTGACACAAGTGGCCATTTTGCCCAGTGCCAGCCCCAGAGCTCACCGAAGTTGCCGAGCGTGGCCGTGCAGCCCCGCGCTGACGTGTAGCAGTCATCGATGCCAGCCATCATCAGCAGCTTCTTGGGAACAGGGGCAGACACGATCCCGGTGCCACGGGGAGCCGGGATCAGGCGCACCAGCACGGAGCCACAGCGCCCGGTCACCTGCAGGGACACAACAGGGACACAGTGGGTCACAGCCCTGGAACACAGCCCTGAGCAGGGCCAGGGCCAGGCCAGCGGGAGACACTCACCTTGCAGGGCACCGTGTGTGGCTTCCCGATCTTGTTGCCCCAGTAGCCACGGCGCACGGGCACGATGGACAGCTTGGCCAGGATGATGGCACCGCGGATGGCCGTGGCCACCTCCTTGGAGCACTTCACCCCTAGTCCCACGTGGCCGTTGTAGTCCCCAATGGCGACAAACGCCTGCAGAAAAGAGGAGTTTTTACTGCTCCCTCCAGGGTGGTGTGTGCTCAGCAGAACTCACAGCTCACCCCCAAACCTTACACACCGATCTTGAAACCCCTTTTTCTCCTCAGAGTTCATCCTTGTCAGAATCAGCCAAGGTTAAAGCACTGAGATTCAATTCCCTGCTGCAGCCTCTCACTGGTCAGAACTCCCCATGATTTCCCAACAGCATTCCCCTCTTTATATCCAAAACTTCTCCCTGAAAAACCAACGCTGCTGTGCAAGAACAACTATGAGAACAGTTTGCTTAAAACGAAGTTTAAAAGTGTTGTAGTCCAGCTTTTGGACGAGTGCTGCTTCAAGGAACATCTGCACACATCCCTGACATTTTAAAGTTGATGTATTTAACAAACTACTAATGGCCCTCACAGCAAAGTATTTATTTACTGGATGTGACAGTAAAAAGGAACTGGAATAGTTGAAATGACACTAGAAATGCAGGAGGTAAGCTGTGAACAGGAAGATGCAGAAAAACGGGATTACCTTGAACCTGGTGCGCTGCCCAGCCCGGGTCTGTTTCTGCACAGGCATAATCTTCAGCACCTCATCCTTCAGCGAGGAGCCCAGGAAGAAATCGATGATCTCTGACTCCTGCAATAGTCGGGGACTGAGCACACAAAAATCATGGAATCCTGCAATGGTTTGGGTTGACAGGGACCACAAAGATCAGCTAATCCAACCCCCTCCCAAGAGCAGGGACATCTTCCACTATCCCAGAGTGCTCCAAGCCCCATCATCCAAACTGGCCTTCAAGGAATCCAGGGGCAGCCACAGCTTCTCTAGTAATCTGTGCCAGGGCGCCTCCCAGGGAACAATTCCTTCCCAATATCCCATCTGACCTTGTCCCAGCTCTTCTGGAGCCCCTTTAGGCTCTGAGGTCTCCCCAGAGCCTTTTCTTCCCCAGGTGAACACCCCCTGCTCCCCCTGCCTGGCTCCACCCCTTGGAACATCTCCCTGATCCATCACTTCCATGGCCAAAGCAAACTCACCTTGATGGGAAGCGAGAAGAGATAAATCTCCTCAAGAGACTTGATCTTCATATCCTTGACCAGGCGGCCGAGTTTGGTGACAGGAATCCACTGGCAGAGAAACCCAAGCGCAAGAATAAATCCACGGGCAACCCGCCGGGCCCCGGCTCTGCTGCCCCATCCTGGGGGCTGCCAGCACCGCCATCCCCGGGTCCCCACTCACCTCCTTATCCTCGGCTTTACCTCCGCGGGCTCCGCGGCCTCTCCCGCGACCCCTCCCGCGGCCGCGCCCGCGGCCCCGCAGCCCGGTCCCGAATCCACCGCGGAAGCCCCCGCGGGCCGCTCCCGCTCCTCCCGCAGCACCGGCGTCGTCCGCCATTTGCTGGAACAAAGCGGGACAGCCTTTGGGCGGCGCTGGGCGCAGATGGCTCCCAATGGGGCCGGATGGCTCCCGATGGGGCCGGATGGGCCCCGATGGGCCGCGCCGCCGCCATCGCTCCCCCCGTACTTACGTGATCCCTCAGCGTAGAAGGCCGCGCACCGGCACCGCGCGGTATTTATAGTGCCCGGGCATCTCGCGAGAGCAGCGCCGGCCCCGCGAGCTGAATGAGGAATACACCTCGGGCCGGCATGAGTGATGTATGATCAATTATACAGAGCGCGGGGCTCCGGCCATAGACGGGCGCGCATGGCCCGAGCCCTCAGAGCGCAGCGGGGCGGCGGCAGGTGAGGAGCTGTGGGTGCTGGGGAGCGGGTGGGCATTGCCCCATCTCCCTCCTTCCCTGCGCCTTTATTTAACCTTTATAAAGTTCTTCTGGGCCGTGGTTATGGCACTTGCCGGGTGGGATGCAGGGAGCGTCCCGGGAAGGCGCTCCGGGGGCTGCGGTAGCGCTCGGCGCGGTCTGAAAATCACTCAGGGTCTGCTGTGGCCCCGCGTGAGATAACGGCGCCCATAGCATCGGGAACATTAAGCTTATTCCCCACGGTTGTGTGTGGGGAATAAAACCCATGTTCCCATAAGCCCCGTGCCCGGGGGTACCGGGACGTGAGGGGTTCTGGGCGCTGTTTCTCAGGTTTTGTTCTCCTGCACCAGGTGCCGCTCCCGGCCCGTGAGAGCCCCGGCCCCGCCGTGGGCTGAGCTGACACTTCCACGGCGATCCCTTCCCCGGAGGAGCTGTGAAGAGTACGGGGATGCCGTGATGGACGGCGACACGCGGGAGTCACAGATGAAAACTATTCCTTTTTGTATTTTGATGTGCAATAAAAAATGAAATGCTTAAAAGATAGAGCGTCTCTCTTCTTTCTAAGTGTGAAAAGTCCTGCTTGACTCTATGGTCGGACACGGCAAGTGGTTTCCTTGGGGCGGGGAGGGGCGGTTTGGCTGGAGATCGCTCTGGATGGCGGAGGAGATGCAGCGCAGGAGCTGCTCCGGGCCGGGCTGTGGCGGTGTCCCGGAGGAACCGGGAGTTTCCATCCCGTTCTCCGGAGCTGCTCCGTGCCCCGCGTGGCGCTGGTGTCATCCCCTCGGTACGTCACGGAGGGGCCGGAAGTGTTCCCTCACTTCCCGGAAGTGCTGCCGGAAGCACGTGGGCCTGGGGCATGGCGGACACGGAGCCGGCCGCCGCCGCTGCCGCTGCCACCCCCGTGCGCTTCAAGAGCAAGTGAGGAACCGGCGGGACCGGGCTGGGGCTGCGAGCGCGAGCGAGGGGCTGGGCCGCGCCACCGGAGCCCCCGGGCCGCTGCTCCGCTTTAATGGGGCCTCTCCGCGCGTCTTTTTCCCTTCCAGCTACGCCGCGACGCGGAAGATCGAGCCGTTCTACAAAGGAGGGCGAATCCAGGTAATGCTGGCTCTGGAGGGACATCTGGGAATGTCGCTCCTCCTCGCTCTAACATTTCTGTTCCCCATCCCTTTTCTCTAGATAAGCCGGGATGGGAAGTTCATGTTCTGCCCCTGTGGGAGCAAAGTTAACGTCATCGATGTGGAGACGGGAGCTCTCCTGCACAGCCTCCAGCAGGTGACCACAATCGGCCTCTCCTGAGCGGTTTCCGAAGCTCCCGGAGGGTTTTCTCCCTGCGGATATAAAGCTCCCAGGAATGAGGAGCGCAGGGAGGGCCGGAACGGTTCCCAACACAGTTTTTGGGTGGTTCCCCGAGCTGTGTTCAGTGGAGAAGGGAGCTCTGAGATTTCTCCAGGGATGGTTTAACTGTGGGATTCCCTTCTGTTTTCCCAGGATGAGGAAGAGGATGTCACAGCATTCGTGCTCAGCCCTGATGATGAGGTGGGTTTGTGCTGGGGGCTGTGAGCAGCCTGGGAGAGGCTGAGGCAGGAATCCTTCTCCAGGTGGTGTTTTGCTGTTTCTTTAGTTTAACCAATGGGATTAGAGAGGTGTAATTTCTGTTCATCAATCCTGTTAAGTCTGTATCAGAACACCTTATAAAAGGTAGTAAGAATTAGACAATAAAGCCTTTTCTCTATGCTCTTTGCCTTCTGAAATATTTGGAGTCTCTCACCTTTTTTTCGTGTCCTACAACAACACGTGTAACCTTCAAAGTTCTGTTTGCTCCTGCCAAGGCGTCCTGGTTATCAAACTGGCAGTGCTAATTAACTCTGTAGTGCTAATTAACTCTGTAGTGCTCTCTGTGTACCCCAGTGAGTGGATCCACGGTCAGGGGTGCTCCTTTGTCCCCTGTCCCCAGGTGTTGGTGACAGGGAGCCGGGCGCTGCTGCTGCGCCGCTGGCACTGGAGGGAGCCCAGGTGTGAGCGCAGCTGGCGAGCCGTGCACACCGCGCCCGTGGCCACCATGGCCTTCGACCCCACGGCCACCCTGCTGGCCACAGGTAGGAGCCACCTCTGGGCTGACCCACGGGATTCCCTGCTCCTGGATGACCTCCTGAGGGCAGGATCAGGAGAGGTTCAGAGCCGTGTCTGGTCTGGGGATCTGCTGGATGTGCCTCTCTCTCCTCCAGAGCTCATTCCCTGATGTTTTTCTCTTCCCAGGTGGCTGTGACAGCACCATTAAGGTGTGGGATATGCTCAAACACTACTGCACACACAACCTGAAAGGATCCTCTGGAGTGGTACAGTAAGGGCCAGTCCTGTCTGTCAGTCCCTGGCTGTGCTGGGGTGCTGGGGTTGATGTGGAATTCTTGAGTTAATGGAATGTGAAGGTCCATTCCAAGCAGGTTCTGGGCTCTTCCTGGCTTTTGAGAGCAGGGTTATGGCTGATTCTGGCTAGAGAGGAAACAGCTGGGTCAAGAATTTTCATGGAATCACAGAACTGTTGGGCAGGGACACCTCCCACTAGCCCAGGGTGCTCCGAGCCCATCCAGCCTGTCCTGCTGTGGGATGTGCATTATTTAAAGGTTGGGTGCTTCATTCCTGTCCTGTCCCTCTCCTTCTGCCCAGCCTGGTCGAGTTCCACCCCGACATCTCCCGCCTGCAGCTCTTCTCCTCCTCCATCGATTACAAGATTCGCATCTGGGACCTGAGCTCCAGCAAATGTGTGGCACTGCTGGATGGGCACTTCAGTGCTGTCACCTCTCTGGCCTTTGCAGATGGGAACACCCTCCTGAGGTACCTCCTGGCAGGGCTTTCTCCTCCGTCCATGCACCTCCTGCAGGACTGGGGGGCTCTGGGCAGGCTCTGCTGTGAGGGGAAGGGGTGGTGCAAGTGCTCAGTGGTGTCATCACCTGTGCAGTGGAATCATGGAATGGTTTGGCTTGGAAAGGACCTCAAAGCCCATCCAGTGCCACCCCTGCCATGGGCAGGGACACCTCCCACTGTCCCAGGGTGCTCCAAGCCCCACCCAACCTGCCTGTGTTCCTGGGAATATCCTGTGCTGGCACAGGGAATGCTGCTGCTCTCTCTCCCATGGCCTCTCCAGAGAGGTGTTGAGCTCTCACAGTGCCAGATTTGCACCCAGACCCAAGCAGAACAGGTTTAGCACTAAAACTGAGCTTTTCATTTGCAGCTCTGGCCGTGACAAGATCTGCATGGTCTGGGACCTGGAGACCAGGCAGAGCAAAAGAACCGTTCCTGTCTACGAGGTGAAACTGCTTTTTGTTTCCCCCTTTGAGGTTCTCTGTATTTTCTCAGCCATGGTCTCCCTCTTTAGGGTCTGTACATTGTGAAATCAGGTTTCTCTCCCTTCCCAGGGGTTTTCAGCTCTGGTTCTGTGCCTCTCTGACTCTTGCAGACCGTGGAAGCCGCTGTGTTGTTGCCGGAAGAGGGAGATTTCTCTCAGCTGAGTGTGAAGAAACAAGGGCTGCACTTTGTCACAGCTGGCAGCAAAGGTGAGGGTCACTTTTGGAGCCTGAAGGGTGGCACTTCAGTCCCTTCACTGCTGTTGTTCCTGGGCTGTGTGTTCTCCATGTGGCAGAAGCCTTTGGTGGAGAGCAGAGCCTGCTCCCGAGTTCCTTGGGCAGGAGTGGGTGAGCAGGATGGAGCAGGCACAGTCTGATCCATTTAATACTCAAACACATTTATCTCTGTTTTCAAACTCGATGAGTTTGATTTGCACTGAAGAAGCAAAACTTTGAGGCTTTTCCAGCTGCTGGATCCTGCCCAGTCTTGCCTTGCAGCTCTGTGGCTTTTCCCAGCCTGGTTTGGATGACATTCCTTGGACATCCACCGTGTGAAGCAGTGGCTCTGCCATGATTTCTCCTGTTTTTCCAGGCATCCTGAGGGTGTGGGACGTGGCCACAGCTGCCTGTGTGCACACCCAGCCCGTGCCCTTCGCGCTGCAGGAGGAGCCCAGCGAGCGCAGCCTCTCCCAGTGCCAGTTTGTTCCTGCCAGGAATGAGATCCTCACCGTGTCCATGGAGCACAACATCGTCTTCTATGATGCTCAAACCCTCCAGCTCAGGAAGCAGGTGCCAACCCTCAGCCTCCCTTTCCCTTTATCCGTGCTCCAGGAGCAGCTCTGCTTCTGGAAGAGCTTTGCCCTTGGCTCCAGGCTGTTCTGGAATTGTTCCATGGTGCCAGAGAATTCCACTGTTTTGGGGGAATGTTGCTCAGAGACCAACACAGGAACGAGAAAGCAGAACAGACTCAGCCAGAGAAGCCTCCTGTGTGTAGAAATGACACCCAGTATGAAAGGAGAACCAGCCATTCCCACCTTGTCCTTCAGCTTTTCCCTCTTGGACTGTTTCCATTGCAGCTCGCAGGATACAACGAGGAGGTTCTGGATGTGAAGTTCCTGGGCCCTGGTGACTCTCACATTGTTGTGGCCACCAACAGCCCCCAGCTGAAAGTGTTTGAGCTGGCAACATCCCACTGCCAGATCCTGTATGGCCACACAGGTGTGTGACAGCGCTGCCCTGGGGGGACCTGGGCAGCTTTTCCTTTATCCAGCTTCTCCTGGAGCTCTGGTGGGGAGGAGTCCTTGAGTTCTTGGTGCAGCAGCATCACAGCAGGGTTGGGAGTTGTTTGGGGAGAGGATGTGTCCCACTCTCCCTGTCCCTGGCAGTGAGATCAGTTTAAATTGCAGCTGGTGTGTGACAGGCTCAGTCCATAGGGGCCGTGTCCCAGACCTGCCCCTGTCTCATTAACTGGGCTCATTAAGCACCGGGTTCATTAACTCACCCCTTTCTGTTGTCCCATCTCAGCATTGCTCTGCACCCACCAGCTTTTATTTCTTCTGTTTAGAAACAATCCTGGCTTTGGATGTCTTCAGGAAAGGCCTGATGTTTGTCACCAGTGCCAAGGTGTGTCACTGTTCTCCATTTCATGGAACTCTTCATTCCTGGTGATCCTTGTGGGCAAATTTATATTATTTTTTGGAACTCCAGAAAGGGCTTTTTGTTCATACAATCCCTGCATGCCCCAAATACAAGGTTCTCCCACTATCCCTTTTTAACATTGTCCCTTGCAAAATTGGTTGTATTTTATTGGCCTGAAGGAGATGTTTCCTTCTCTGTCATCCTGGTCTGATGTTAGAGTTCAGAAAAGCTGTTAGTGTGAGACTGATGGGGGAAAAGGTGCCAAGAGCCCTGACAGACCCAAAAATAAAGCTCTGATACAACCAGAAATAAACCTCCATGCTGGAACCCCAGAGTGGGGGCTGATCTCACCACCTGCCGTGACAAAGACAAAACTTCAGGCTGGAACATGGGGCACCAGCGTGGCTCAGGGATGTGATGAAAGCACTGCTGAATTCCCAGAAAACTGAGGCATTTCTGTCCTTTCCCTCCCCAGGACAGAAGCATCCGGGTGTGGCGGATGGGCAGGGCTGGCAGGGTGACCTGTGTGGCCCAGGGCCTGGGCCATGCCCACGGCGTGGGCGCTGTCGCCTGCTCCAGGTAACACAGGCTGGGGGAGGGACTGAGGGAATGTCCTGGTGGGGGCTGTCCCTGCTCCCAGCTGTGCTGCTTCTCTCATCCCTGCTCCCAGCTTCTCGTGGTGCCCGAGTGTGAAGGGATCATGGAATGGGTTGGGTTGGAAGGGGCCTTAAATCTCATCCAGTGCCACCCCCTGGCATGGGCAGGGACACCTCGCACTGCCCAGCCTGGCCTGGGATACTTCCAGGGATGGGGGAATCACTCTGAAATGAAAGAGCTTGGAAAGCCATGAAACCACTTTTCCACATCCCAGCAGTGGCTGAGGGTGGAGATCCCGGTCAGGGAGGAGAAACCCCTGAACTGTTTCCCTGCACTTGATGGTTTCATTCCTTTCAGGCTGAAGGAAAGCTTTGTAGTGACCAGCAGCCAGGACTGCACCATCAAGATCTGGAACATCCCGGAATCCCTCACTTCCAAAGCAAAAGCAGCTTTGATCTCCAGCCCAGAGCCCCTCCATGCCAGGGTGACTGAGAGGGGCCATGACAAGGTACAGCTCCACCTGATCTTTTAGTGCTTCACTCTCCCTCCTGGGCTGCAGCCTCTGTTTGTTCCATGTCCCAGAGCCGAGGCCTGACCCTCTTTCTCCTCCTCTTGTGGCTTCCCCAGGACATCAACAGCGTGGCAGTGTCCCCCAATGACAAACTGCTGGCCACGGGCTCGCAGGACCGGCTGGCCAAGCTCTGGTCCTGCTCCGACTGCTCCCTGCTGGGGGTTTTCTCTGGGCACAAACGTGGCATCTGGTGTGTGCAGTTCTCCCCTGTGGATCAGGTCTTGGCCACCTCCTCGGCTGATGGGACCCTGAAGCTTTGGGGACTTCGGGATTTCAGCTGTCTGAAGGTGATGAGAACTTTGCCTCTTGCCCTGGGCAAACCCTCAGGGCTCGTTAAGGATTCTCCCAAACCTTGGAAGTTATTTCTTTGGGCTTTATGAGTAAATTGGATCCTTTTGGGTCTCTCCAGAGGCTCTGGCACTGCTGAGCTTCCTTTCTGTTTTGCAGACCTTTGAAGGCCACGATGCCTCAGTGCTGAAGATCATCTTTGTGAGCAGAGGGGCTCAGCTGCTCAGCAGGTTTGTGCCTGCCCAGGGGTCTGGGGAGACTCCAGAATTAAGGGAATATCTGAGCTCATTGTCAGCACCAAGAGGGATCAGTCTTGTGTCCAAAGAATCTTTGGAAAGATTAATAGGAAGATGCCATGTTTAGGCCAGGCTTTCTGTAGAGGTTATTATAATCTTCCCCTTCTCCAGTTGTTCCATGAATTTCATGTGGCTGCTGTGGCATCACTGGCTTGGGACAAACACAACAGACAAAGCTAAGGGTGCATCTTGCCCTCCACATTTTTGGTTAACTCTGCTCTTGTTTGGAAAGAATTGGGATGGGACAATTTCATCTGATATTTGAAGTGGGACAGAGCAAGAACAGATCTGTCCAATGATTCTTTCTGTTGTGTTTCTCTTCCAAAAGTGGATCTGATGGTCTCTTAAAACTCTGGACAATTAAAACAAACGAGTGTGTGAAAACATTGGATGGTCATGAAGATAAAATCTGGGGCCTTCACTCCAACAAGAAAGATGACATGGTTGTGACAGCCTCCAGTGACTCCTGCATCACCCTGTGGCAGGTACAGCATGGGGGTTGGTTCCTCCCTGGGTTAATTATCAGGGTAATTGGAGAGCTCAGGGTCTCAGTGGTTTGTTTTTCATGTGTTCTTCTCCTTTTCTGCCATTTGAAATCAGTTCAACGAGGCTGATCTTGGCGTTTGGGGTTATTTTTTGTCCATCCTGTATTTTTTCAGAGCTTAGGAGGGAAGTTGGAAATTGCTGGATTTAACATTTAAATTACTTGACCCTGAGATTTTGCTGCAGAAAGTGGTCTCCACATCATTTGATGGCTAAATCAAAACCTTTCTGTATTAAAGCAGGATTTGATAAACTTTTATCCTGGTTTGTTTTTTTTTAGGATGTGACTGAAATTGAGGAGAAAGAAGCACAGGCTAAACAGGAGGAGCAGATTATGAAGTGAGTTGATCTTGAGCTGTGAAAGGCCAAGTGTGCAGTGGAACTGTCCACACCTGGAGCCATCCAGCTCCACCTGATCCCAGTCTTGGAATGAGGGAATTGAGGTGTTTATTGACAAGCACCACAAACTTCTTAACTCTTCTTGCCAAATCTGCTGCTTTTTGTGTAGTTTGGGTTTTTTACACCAGTCAAAGGTTGTCTCACTCTTGCCCCTGTTTTGTTTTCCAGAGAGCAGGAGCTTTCTAACCTTCTCCATGAGAAAAGGTACCTGAAAGCTCTGGGCCTGGCCATTTCCCTGGACCGGCCACACACGGTGTTGACAGTGGTCAAGGGTGAGTCCAGAGTTTGTTCTGAAGACATTTCCTGCCCTCTCTCCTTTCCTGGACACCTTTTCCAACTGGTTTAAGGCTACAAAATCCAATAACTAGTCTGTAAGCCTCAGTTTTCCCTAAGGGACATCACCCTGCTCTCATTTCTCTCCCCAGCCATCCTCAAGGAGCCCGAGGGGAGGAGGCACCTGGAGGAGAACATTGTTCGGCTCCGCAAGGATCAGAAAGGTTTGTGGCAGGATGAAAGTGCTGGAAGCTTTCAGGTCACAGGCTGGGTTTGTCACCTGAAATTAGAATCCTACAATCCTGGAATGGTTTGGGTTGGGAGATTGTCCAGTTCCATGGGCAGAGACAAGTTCCACTTGGCCTTGGACACTTCAGGCATGGGGAGCCTCAGTCACTGTGTGGGAGCTGAGGGATTCTGGCTCTGTGAGAAGCCAGGGATGGTTTCCAGTGTGGGCTCTGCTGTGTGCCAGCCTGGCCAGGCTTCCTTCCCCCACAGAGGCAGTGCTGGGGTTCCTGGTGACGTGGAACACCAACTCCCGGAACTGCCACGAGGCCCAGGCTGTCATGGAAACGCTCCTGAAGCACGAGGCACCCGACACCCTCCTGCAGTTCTCGGGAATTAAATCTGCTGTGGAGTCCCTGCTGCCCTACACAGGTGAGGCCCTGTGGGGACACGTGGGGGCTGGCTTGGATCAGGGATCATGGAATGGTTTGGGGTGGAAGGGACAGGTCAGTTAATCCACCCTGCCATGGGCAGGGACATCCTCCATCATTCCAGGCTGCTCCAAGCCCCATCCAGCCTGGCCTTGGACACTTCCAGGGATCCAGGGGATCCTCACAGTGGGAACAATTCCTTCCCAATCTCCCACCCATCCCTGTCCTCTGGCAGTGGAAGCCATTCCCTGTGTCCTGTCCCTCCATCCCTTGTCCCCAGTCCCTCTCCAGCTCTTCTGGAGCCACTTTAGGTCCTGAAAGTCTCCCTGGAGTGTTCCCTTCTCCAGGCTGGACATTCCCAGCTCTCCCAGCCTGACTCCACAGTCCAAGGAGCTGGATTGTTCTGCTGCCACCCCTGTGCCCCTGACCCCTTCCCTCCTTGCAGAGCGTCACTTCCAGAGGCTGAGCCGGCTGCTCCAGGCTTCCACCTTCATCGAGTTCATGTGGCACAACATGAGGCTGGCAGATGTGGCCCAGCAGGACCAGGGCACTCTGTGACCCTCCCTCTCCCACCAATTTCTCTTTCCAAAGAGCCCTTTCCCACCAGGATGGCAGCTGGATTTTTAGTTCCTGTATTTTATAATAAATGTTTTCGTTTCTAAACCAAGCGCAGCAGCCAATCTCCTCAGGGATGAATGAAAGGAAAAGGTAATTTCTTTGGTCAAACTGCAGTTTGTGTTTTCACACCTTGAATTTTCAGAGTCACAAACAGCAGATAGTTTGGGATAAAACAGCAGAATTAATGGAGCTGGAATCATAAAGGATTCATGGAGCTGGAATCCTGCTTCGGCAAAGCAGTCTGGTCCAGGGCAGACTGTGCCCACCCAAAATTTAGCACCTGGGAGGGAGAGAATTTAAACTCCCCAAATAGCAAAATTTTAAAGCATAAAACACAAGCAGGCTTCAGAGATATTTACATGTATTTTATTTTGTAGACACAAACATATAAAATCCAAACAAACATGCACACCTCACAAGTTCTTTATAAAAATATTAACATAACTGGAAGAATACGTACAATTAAAGCCATGAGTGTAGAGAAAAGTCTTAATTTTTCTTTTTCTAACTCATTTCTAGCAAATGAGTTTAGGATTAGAATTGTGAGTTTCAGTAACTACCCAGTGCCCTGGAAAGTGGAATGTTTTGTCCATAAAAGTGACCTCTGTTGCCATCCCCAGGTGGGACACAAGATGTGACTCCCCTGGCTGTGTTCCTGTGCCTGCACAGATGTGGCTGGAGGGAACACAGGTGAGGTTCCTCAACAGGTTTTTTTATTCTCACAATTCAGCAGATCCAGCCCATCCCTATATCTCATGGCCTCTCCACTAAGCTATAAAAAAATCCCCAAACAGAAAGGAAAAGTCAAACAGTTTAAAAAAATCTATAAAAAAGGGGGTTCAGTAACTGCCATCACACAAGGTGCATCATCACATTCCTGTAATCATCTCAGGGTGCCAGGGGTGACTCAGGCACTCTGGTGCCACTCCTTTGCCCTCCACGGTGGCTGTGGCAGCTCATCCTGGTGTGGGGAATAACCCAGACACAGCAGTGAAACGCTTACCTACACCAGGGCAGGGCAACTCGGGAGGAACTCACTGAGCTCCGAGCGATTTCCAGCTGGAGCTGCCGGATCCTCAAGTGACCCCACCGAGTCCAAATAATTCCCTGTGGAAGCAGGGAGGTGATGGATGTGTGTGCGCTCCTCGGGAAGGGACAGTTTGTTGCTCGGGGAGGTGATGGATGTGTGTGTTCTCCTCGGGAAGGGACAGTCCCCAGCGCTGACAGTCCGGTGTTGCTCGGGGAGGTGATGGATGTGTGTGTTCTCCTCGGGAAGGGACAGTCCCCAGCGCTGACAGTCCGGTGTTGCTCGGGGAGGTGATGGATGTGTGTGTTCTCCTCGGGAAGGGACAGTCCCCAGCGCTGACGCTCCGGAGCCGCTGCCCACGGCTGCCAGGGGACTCCAGCGGGCAGGGTGTCAGGGCTGTCCCCGTGTCCCCTCCCCAGGGACACTAATTGCGGCCGGGGATGGGGGAGGCTGCCTGCAGAGCCGATCGCTGCACGGCGCGCTTGGTGACGGTGCTGCAGCGCTGCAGGATCTCTTGGGGTGAGGGACGGGCTGGCACCTTGGGGACATCCGCGGCCAGCTCAGGGTCAGCCAGGGACGAGCTGAGCTCGGCTGCGGAGGACTCCACAAAGCCGGAGTCGTTCCTGTTCCTGAGGGCCGGCGATTTGCTGCTCCTGGCTTGCTCCACCTCGGGCAGCGATCGCGACAGATCGAGTTTCCAGGCCAGCCGCGGGTCCCCATCACTGCTGCTGCCCGAGCTCAGGGAGGAACTGTCCAAATCCAGCTCCGGGGTGGAGCTGGCCCTGGGCAGGGACCGGGATCTGCTCCTCGGAGAGCCCCCGTGCTCCTGCCGGGCCGGGCCGGGCCGGGGCACAGGCTCCCCCCGGGGCTGCGGCGAGCACAGGTTGGGGCTGGAGGCGTTGAGGCCGCAGCTCAGGATGGTCTGGAGCTTGCGGTGAGGGTTCTGGTAGGGCCGGAGGCACAGCGAGGGCATGTAGCCGGTGCAGCCATTGTACCTGAGGGCAAGGATGGAAGGAACACTGAGAAAAACCTTCCAGCACCTCGGGCCAAGGGGAGGGAGCGCTTGGGGAAGGAGGTCCGGGCTGCACACGGGGTGGGAGGACAGGGAAACCATCCCGCAGCTCAGGAGGGGAGGAACAGCAAGCAGGGAAAGCCTCCTCACCGGATCAGCCACCAGCCGTTGTTGGATCTCCTGAGCACCTCCACGACCACCCCCTGGTTCAGCGAGAGCTCATCTGCCTTCTGAGCCTCGTAGGCCTGCACCACAAAGTACAGGCTGCCTGCAGAGAGAGGGAGAGGTTGGATTTGCCTTGTGGAGAGGAAAATGCTCTGACCCCTGTGAGAGACCAGCCCAGCTGCAGGGCAGCTGTTCCTGAGAGTGAATGGTTTGCCCAGGGACCCCAATTTGGTCCATTTAAGTTCGTTATAAAGACAAAGTTTTTTACAAAAAGGGTGTGGAGGCCCTGGGAGAGGTTGCTCAGAGAAGCTGTGGCTGCCCCTGGATCCCCAGAAGTGTCCAAGGCCAGGTTAAACGGGGCTTGGAGTAACCTGGGACAGTGAAAGGTGTTGGGGTTGGAACTGGATGGGCTTTAAGCTCTCTTCCAACCCAAACCACTCCATGATTCTGTGACCCACAGCTTGTGGCAGAGCCAACCAGAAGAGTCAGAGGACCAGGCAGGGACTCCAGGCAGTGGGTAAAGTGGTGGGGTTCTGCAGAACTCATGTTTTGAAGGAGGAACAGACTTACCCTCCTCATCTGAGCTGAAGGGACTCTGGATATCCTCACAGGCATCAAGCTCTTCCAGGTACGAGGCTGGGAACCAGGCTATCTGCTTGTCTGCATTTTCCACCAGCCACCAGCCTAGAAAGAAGAAAAATACCCAGATGTTAACAGCCTGCAAGTCAAGACATGCCAATAATCCCTGGGTAGGGGACACAAGAGACAGGAGGGACATTCACTGTCCCCCCAGGTAAGCACACAAGTGCAAACACCTGAACCCCTGACACTACCTCAGCATTTGCCTAGCTATGAATCCACCTGCCCATCCACCCCGACACTGAATCCTCACAAACCTACCAGTCATGTCCTTGATGAGCACTTCCACAATCTCCTTCTGAGCCACTGTGAAGGGTTTGTTCTTTGTGTCTTTGGTTTCAAAGGCCTCGATGCAGCGGTAGCTCTGCGACGCCTGAGGGTGGGTGATGGAGAGGGGCTGCGGGTTCTTCTCCCTTCTGAATGCTGATGGCATGATCACAACACTGAAAAGTAAAGGTGCATGTCAAAAACTCGTGTGAAAGGTTGAGTTTGGTACTGATTTTGGTAAAATCATTTCTGCATTAGGCTGAGAAAAGCTTCAGGCATCAGAAACAAAATTAACCTGGACTGAAGCACGCAGCTGAACTGCCCAGGAGTGTAACTGGTGTTTCCCTTCTATTCATATCCCATAACACTTCTGTTTCAAAACAAAGGAAAAAAATGCATCTCATTTTCCATACCTGTTTTCAGGGAAGGAGGGGTCGAGGTCTTGAGTCTGAGCCTTGAAAAACTGATTCACCTCTTCACCCCGGGAGATTTTCACATCCGTTTTCAGCAGCTCCTGGGAATACGTTTCCAGCAGCTTCAGGATCTCCAGGCACCTGTTCAGCTTCCCTCCCTTCCTGTGCTGCATGGTTATACCTTCAAAATAACAAGGGCACAGTTGGGATAGGACAGCAATGGATCTGGATGCCTGGGAGCAGCATTTTCTCCCTGAGCATCGGGGTGCCCTCACCCACCACCCTTCCTGCCCAAGCCCAAACTGTACAAAGTCACTGTCTTTGCCTCCCTGTCATTTTTAACAGCTCCTGACACAAATTTTTAACATCTAAAATGTCTCTGGTTTTACATTTAAAGTTTCAAGAAGCTCTAGGTCAATCTTTGAAGTGTAGCATTAATTTGCCAAGTGCAGATATCTATTTAAAAAGCCTTTCTGGGTAATTTTAAGTCTGTACTAGACCCAAACATGCTGCTGTGACCCAGTGGTGCCACGGCAGGAGCAGGAGTGAGCCCCTGATCTGTTCCAGAGAAAGGTCAGAGTCAGAGGCTTCAGTCTCTGTCATGAGTTATGACTGTCCCCAGCCACTCTCATGTTTGTTGCTCCATCACAGATTTGTCCTTACCTTTAAACCTGGGTAAACTCCTCAGTGACCCACTCTCAGTGGGGAATTTTTTCTTCAGCTCTTTCTAAAAACAAGGAGAAGGAGAGAACCGTGATTCCTCAAAGCTGACACATGGCTGGGCTCCTTCCCCTCCCCAGGACAGGAATCTTGAAATGTGAAGAATTCAAAATTCACTTACATGGAATTTCTTAAAGTCTTCAAATGTCCTGTAGATGAGAATGTTGTTCTGATCTGACCAAGACACAAACATCATGTAGTTCTGGGAAAAGAAAAGGGAAAAGAAAAGCAGTTTAATCACAATGTTCAATTTTGAATGCTTCCAGGCAATCAGCATTTGCTGTGGTTTAGTTGAGGCTTTTAATGCCACATTAAAAAAAATCAAATGAAACATTAAACCTGCAAAAATATTTCCTTAATTTCATAACCCCAAATGGATAATCATTGCTGAAACCAGGAGAATTTTATGGTGCTGTGACAGAAAAAGAGCAAAACACAAGATATTAAGCCCATTAAAAAATGAAGTCCCCTTGTCCTAGACCCCTAGGCTCCAATCCCAATACTATGGGGAATAAGCAAACATATCCCTGGAAGAGCAACTCAAAATCCTCTAGTTTCCCAATCTGTAAAATATATTTAAAGATAAAATCAGAGCCAAAATAAAAAAAAAAAAAAAAAGGAAAAAAATTCAAGTACCTTCTGTTTTCTGCACTGCATGAAGCCAACAGCCTTCACATCCACGGGGTACCTGTTGCAGCTCATCTTCCCCACGGCTGCCGCTCCTCCTTCGCAGGGAGCCAGAGGGATGTGTGAGGGAAGGATGAGAGCTGGAGGGATGAGAGCTGGAGGGATGAGAGCTGGAGGAAGCAGAGATGCGGCTCCAGCCCCGACTGCCGATGTTAAATATCCTGGGGCAGGAGGCAGGGCAGAGGTGTTCCCGAGCTTCCTCCTCCGCCCAGCCACCGGGCAGAAATTCCGTGATTTGGCAAGCTACGGCGTGCCTTTTACCTTTCCCCCCGCTTTTAACATGCAAATGCTGCCGGGTGCAGGCGGGACAGAGTTCAGGGAGCCGCGGAGGAGAAACACATTCTTTTATCACATCTTAACCAGTGCCGGGAAAGGAGGGAAGGGAGCCGGGGCTGTTTGCCAGGGCTGGGTTAGAGCAGGTCACAGGGTCAGCAGCACCTGCCCCGAGATATTTCCGGGACACATGTGAGGTTTTTATGGCTGTATCGCACAGACAGTCACCTGCAGCTCGGGCTGAGCCCACTAAATCAGCCCCCAAAACTGATTTAGAACGTGGGTTGTAAAACACAGATCAGACACCATTTAACGTGAGTAATACTTGTTGCAAATTTTTTTCCCCCCTGCTTTGTCCCACCTGTCGAATTACTTTAAATAGATTTCTGGCAGTTTTATCAATATCTCCACGGAGATGCCGACGTTATGAACAGACACATCCCCGGGATGTAACTAAAAGACTGAAAGCTCCTCAGGTGTAAATATGTGATGGAAATTCAGCTCTGAGTGCTCTGCCCTGCATCCAGCCAGGTGTGCACATCCTCCCAGGGCAGCCATCGGCTCTTCCTAAGGAGCAGCTCCACTGCCCAGAGGCAAAGCAGGGGAGATAATTCCAGCCTTGGACAGCCTGTCCTCTCCCTGAACCTCAGGGCTGATGGGCACCGTGTGATCAAAGCATCTCTTCTTTGATAAAGCCTCAATTGAACCATTATCACTATAATTATCTTTATCATTATCGTTATTGAAACCCAAACCGAGAGGTTCAGCCGTGTCTCCCTTTCATTTCTCAGCTACACTTGATGTCTCAAACCCTCAGCAATGGCTGCAGGTGATTTTTCATCTACTAAAAAAACCCTCCCAGAACTGGAACAGGGAGCCAAACCAAATTCATTCTGGAAAATACAGTCAGGAGGGTCTTGGTTTGTGTTCCACGAGCACGGGAGGCTGCTCCCACACAGCAGGGTGGCAGTTTCTGGGGACAAAGAAAGCGAGTTTATTGCACTTGGATTTACCACTGCTGGACATCCATCCTGCATTAAAAAGGAAAAGTTATCCAAAGAGCACTCTGGTTCAGTGTGGATTTTGGAGAGAAAATCTCTCCAACAGCATCTCCAAGGCATTTCCTGGCTCAGGAAGCTGCAGAGGAGCTGCCCTGGGGGAAAGGGATGTGGAGCAGCTCCCTGCCCTCCATAGCCCTGGAATCAGACCATCCATCCCTCTGTTACAAAGGTTCCAGCCAAAGCATGTGCTGGTAAATCTCCCCAGATCAAAGACTGAGGATTTTATGGAGTGAGAGGAAATCACTTCATCCAGTAGCTTTATTTAGAAAGTTCCAATCTCTGAAGTGCCAAAACCCTTTGCTGACTCCTCAAACTTGCACTCCTTCACTTCTGCACTCCTGTTTCTCCTTGGCAGCCAAGCCAGGGCCAAGCTCACCCTCACGTGACTCTCTTAAGTGGCTCTTGGAAATACCTGGGACCAAGACTCCCAATGAAGCACCTTGGCTTGGTTTCCTGTCTCAGAGCAAACACAAACCACAACATATTTCCAAGAATGTAAAGATTTAAACATGTTCAACCTGACTGGGAAAAGCCTTGGAGGAGCTGCAGGACGAGGAGATGGCTGGGGAGGATCAGAGAGCACCTTGATCTGTGGATGCCATCAAAACCAGAAGAGTAGGAAACAGCCTTGGTAAAAGGCTTTTTCTTCATTCTCAGGGAATTCAAGCAGAAAAGGAGGCGTAGAAAACATCTAATGGAATGTTAAACAGGAAGGTGAAGCTACACATGGGTTCACAAGTCACGTGAGGCAGAAGCACCAGCCATGCAGTTTGGAGAGCTGATCTTCTGGAAAAGATTGAACTGACTGGGATATTGCTGGTGATAGTGGTGTTGTGTAAAACCAAATATGAGGAAATCTGGTCAAAACTCAATAATTGGTTATTGAGTAAATGTTTTGTGGAAGTGAAGGTCACAGTGACACAGAACTGAGGTGCAGGGAGGAAGGGGGAAAGCCTGGCACTCCTCTGAGACACCAGCACCTCTGGAGGTGCTCAGTTCCAGCTCTGCAGCTGTCACAGCAGTATCGGTGTCCTGGAAGTGTCAAGTGTGATGTCACGAAACTGTCTGCTCCAGAACGACCTCAGGAGCCACGTCACATCTGCAGTGACACCGCCTACGAAACCAGCAGGAGGCTGGGCCAGATGGGCCTTGGATGGGCACAATGCTCCTCAAAGCTCTCCACAATTCCCGGCCATGCCAGGGCCATTCCTGTCGGGAAGGATGAGTAACCCACCAGTAGAGGCCATAATTCCACTTCTCTGCTGGATCCATTTGAACTCACTTAGAAAAAACAAGACAAACATTGTTTTTCTGACATTAACAAGTTTACTTTGTGTCTTCTACAGCTTCCTGCCATAAATCAGTGCCTCCTCATGGGTAATAATTAATGGCAGGGGAGGAGGGGTCTGCCCAGAAAAACGTGAGATTCAGCAAGAATTGCTGGATACTGCTGTTTTGTCATTGATATTTATTTACACAGTTCTGAGGGCAGCTGTTAACTTTCCTTTAGTTGTTTTACAAGGTACCAAAGAGATCATAAATTAACGGGCAATATGTAGGAGTGCACTGCCCAGCTTTGCCAAGATGCAGGAAACAAGGGATTTTTCCGTAATGACTCCCATAATTTTGCAGTCTGCTTCAAGAGAGGCTCCTGCACCCCACCGAGGTGGAGCTCTGCTACTCAAGGAGCATCACTCCAGCCATAAACAGCTGCTCTGCAGACAGAAACATGTTTGTGTCTAAGGTGACTAAGGCATTGTCACAGGGAGCCACACCAGACTCCAGATTGCCCACAGCTGAGAAGACAAAGAAGGTCACCCAGAGACTGCAGGAAGGCCCCAGAGGCACCAGGGCTGTCCAA
The DNA here is from genome assembly GCA_013400435.1 of Pycnonotus jocosus. Lineage (NCBI taxonomy): Eukaryota > Metazoa > Chordata > Aves > Passeriformes > Pycnonotidae > Pycnonotus > Pycnonotus jocosus. The sequence continues at coordinate 227,565 of VWYP01004191.1, read as the reverse complement.
CCAACCATTCCCATTCCAAGATCAGCCTCCTTTCCATGACAAATAAACACTGATGCTCTGCTTTTCTTTTCATTTCAGTATAGATCAGGAGTAACTTCAGCAGAAGCTGAATCTGAGTGCACAGATGCTCGGGGGCAGCCAAAGGCAGCTCCTCTCCAGCTCCTCCTGAGCCATTTTCCAGGTCCAACATGAAACAAATTTGTCTCAAGTGCTTGGAGAGGAGCAGCTGTGTTATGAACATCTTTCCCACACGCAGAAGTCGTGTCTGGACTGGTGAGTGACTTGTGCCCCTCACAGCTGGCAATGTGTGGGACTCTGCATCAGGGGTTTCTCCTGTGGCTGGCACAGTAAAGGCAAAGAGAGGAAAAGTCCTCAAACCATTCTCAGGACACTGCAGCTGCAAGAAAGAGATACAGAAAGAAGCTGTGGGCACAGCCAAGGGGGTCTGGAACAAAGCTGGTGGAAAATCTTAATCTTTCCCTCATTCACCTTCAGGATCAAAACCTGCCCTTTACTGTTCTTGAAGGTCACCTGCGATGACACATGACCTATCAGCACCTTTAATGAAAAGCCCAGATGCTAAAAGCCGATTTTAAAAGTACAAAGAGGTTTTAGACTTTTAATAAATAGAGAAACAGACCTTTATTTAAAAAGTATAATGAAAACCCAGACACTGGAGTTGACAAAAGTCTCCTTCACCTCATGAACAAAGGAAGCAGTTGAACTTTCACACAGGCTGGGATGAGAGATTTTGCAGTAACTAATCCAGAAGACAGTATTTCGTTTCATCCTAATTTCAGCAGCTGCTGCAGGCATTAAAAGCATTTCTCTGTGGCAGACCCAATTCAGCAAACCTTTGAGCCCAGGCAGCAGCTCAGCCCTTTCCCACTCCATCACGGGAGCTCCCCAAGGTGCACATCCCTCTTCAGTGCAGGGGTCTCTCACTCCTCACAGGCAGCTTTATTTCTGCATCCCGAATCACAGCATCGCATCAAACCCCCTCAAACCTCGCTCCCGAGGCGTCGTCTTTGTCTTTGCAAAGCCCTTGGGATGGCCCCGCCCAGCCCAAGGAGAGCTCTACCCCTCTCAGGAGGTTTGCTCGCTGCCTGGGGCACGCACAGCGGACAGTCTCCTGTTTACCTAGCACTTGCTGCAATGATTTCATACTTCTTGTATAAAAGTGACATGTTTTCCTAAGGTTATGCAGAGGGCAAAAGTGTGATTCAAGAAGGAATCTTCCAGAAAGGGTGAGAATGTAACTTAAGCTGCTTCAAGAAGAGGAGGTTCCCTGAATTATTTTCTTAGGTAAAAGTGGTATTTGATGAGTGCATGGCACGAGGCCAGTGCTGTGTGGACGTGCTGGGACCCAGGAACGGGACGTGAAGGGAGAAGAAAAGCAGGGTAGAGTTTCCAAGGGGGTTTGAGGCTCTGCAGTGCACAGCCTGCCCTACACATTCCCAAATCCAGCGGGGAAAAATCCCAGCAACGCCACTACAGCCAACAGCAAGCGCAGCAAGCACCGAGAAATACTGTTTTCACTTGGGGAAAATCTGTTCTTACATCATGCTAAATATAGTAAATTGACTGGAGACAAGACCGTTGTGTTCCTTCCACATTAGTCAGAGATGCTCATCACACTCTTTCCCTTTCCTCATTCCCCACGGCCATCGAGGAGCAGGGTATGCAAAGCCTTATCTCTCCTGGGGATTCCACCAGCACCAGGAACTCTGGGTAAGGTTCACCCGTATTTCAGAGCAAAGACAGCAATTTGTGTTCCTTGGCCCCTTCAGAAACCAGGGAAAACCAGACCCAGTCTCCACTCACAAGCCTGGTGGGAGAAGAGCAATGCGGAAGGAATCGTTATTTCATTTATGTTTAATTTTTAAAGAGTCCAAACATAACAACTGTTACCCGAGGAAAATCTCTTCCACAGAAGTAGACTTCCTGTTGAATTCCTTTGACCTCCTTCTGGAAAAAAGAATCCCCCCAAATCAGGGGCCACTCTCCTTTTGCAAAGCCAAGAGGAACAGGAGCTGCTCACTGAAGACTTTGTGCTTCATTTTCCAAGAGCACAAAAGGAACCGCCAATTTTGCTGTGTTTATCCTCAGAATGGATGAACTGACTCCAGGGATGCTCAGAGTGAATCTGGGAAGGAGGAGATAGATTGGAGCATGACACAGGCAGGACCATCTGAACCAACCTGCAGAAATAATTTGGCTTTCTCCCTGCCCCTGTCATCACCATTACTCATGGATTCTCATTTTTATCAGCAAGAGGATTCACACATAAAAATGGCACCAACTTTAAAAGAACAAAGTCAGTGTCTGGTGTAGATGCCCAGATTTGAGCAAGGCAGTGTCTTGTGCTCAGTCTTACACTTCAGGCTGTTCTGAACACATTTCAACAGTTCTGGATGGATATGAACCGACATCAACATCTCATCCATGCCCTGGCAGGGAGGCTGTAGGCTCCTTCCTGATATCTGGGGGATAAATTTATACTTTTGGGAAATTTTCCAGGTGATAAAGTTTTTGTACGCAAGCAGGGAGGATCAATATGATTTACTTACCTAGAAATAAATGTCTTTTTTGTTGTTATTGCTGTTTCCTAGTTGGCTGTAATTTCTCAAACAAGTCTATGACTCATTCCTGGTGCTGGCTTATCACTGGTCAGACTTTAGGCTCACATTCGTACGTGTAAATACAAGACAGCTTCCTGCTGTATTCCCCTGCAGAGGGAAACAGTTATATTCAGCTGGAACTACCAACAAAACCATCCCAAAAACACTTGGTAAGGATCCTGAGAGGCACAGGGTACATTTCCCTCCCCCCCAAAAAATCAAAGAATCATGGAAAGGTTTGGGTTGGAAGGACCTTGAAGTCCATCCAGTACCACTCCCTGCCATGGGCAGGGACTCCTTCCACTGTCCCAGGGTGTTCCAAGCCCCGTCCAACCTGGCCTTGGGCACTTCCAGGGATGGGGAAACCAGGACCTCTCTGGACAACCTATTCCAGTTGCCTCATTCGAAACTTTAAATAAATTACTGGATATTCAGTGGTGTTTAGATTCCCAAATGAGGAAGGCTCTGAGAATATTATTCCTTGTCCCAGTCCATAATGAGCAACCTGCAGGAACCTGGGGTCACGCTGCTGGGACAGAATTGTTTGAAGCTTCCTTGGGATCATCCCTCCTTGGGATCATTTCCCCTTGTGTCTGCTCTCCTCAGAGCCACCCCTCTTTGCAGTCATCCTGCTTTGCTCAGGGGCTGTGTTTACACCGGGACTTTTGTCTTTTGCCCAATCCCTTTGTGAAGATCCTTGCCACGGATTTTGCAGGGCTCAGAGGGGCAGGGAAGGTGTCCAGCCCCATTTCTTCTTCCTTCCCTAAGCCCTGCTCTCAGCTGCTCATTTTCAGCTCTCATCTAGCAGGCGCAAAGGTAAGAGCAGAAGATCAAACAGCTTTGAGAAAGGCAAACACAGCCTTTCATTCTCTCCAGCAGGGGTTTTACTGCTGCTTCCTGGTGACTGCTGTCAACACCCCCTGAGCTGCCTCATTCCAGGCACGGCTCTGAGGAAGAGGGACACACTCAGTGGCATCTGTGACTTCAGTGGGCTCAGTCTCACAGATACAGGTAGATGAAAAATGGGTGCTTTGCTGGCAGCACCTGTGCCCAGAAGCCCTGGACAGGGACACTTTCCACCATCCCAGGTTGCTCCAAGCCCTGTCCAACCTGGCCTTGGACACTAGCAGGGATCCAGGGGCAGCCACAGCTTCTCTGAGTGCTTTATGCCAGGGCATCCCCACCCTCACAGGGAACAATTCCTCCCCAAAATCTAACTTCTGTGAGGAGTTTGTTTGGTAACAGGCTCTAGTACACTCCAGCTCCTAAATCAGTGTTGGGAGCAGAGGGCTGGGTGGCTTAGGCTGTCCAAGGGGAGCAGGAGGGAATGTTCCCTCATCCTTCCTCGGCTCTGCATCACATTCCTTCCTTTGGATAGAACTAATTTAGCTCTGTGCTTGGATTCATTTAAAGACAGTAAAGTGAATTTCCTTGCCCTGACTTGAATTGGAGCATTTCTCCATTTTTTAAACTTTGAAATCCAAGCTGATGCTGGACCTAAAGGCAAGTGGAGAAAATTGGGAGAATCTTTTCCTAAAGAAAAGCTCCTAGAGCTGAGGGGGCAAGGGGGCAACATGGAGCACAAATCTCTGTAACCAACAGCCTCCTCCCAGGCTATGAGCTTTTTCCTTTTCAATAAAGATGCTGATATTTTAAATGATAAATTAGATCACTATCAAGGAAGCAAAGTCTGCTAACGGCCAAACCAGGAGATTGCTGTGACTTGGAAACATCTCTACAACTTTTTAATTGCTTGAAGACCAAACAATGAAGCTGTAGAGGAAAATCCCTGATTCTCTTTTTTCCCTGACTTTATAAAAATTAACAAGGTTGTGAGCATCAGTTAAAACATTTATTGGTGAGCAAGGAAAACAGACATAAAAATATCACTGTCCCTACTTGATCTTTCCTTTGTGTGTGAAATTTATCTTTATGGTTGTCTACAATTTTACACAAAGCCATTCCAGCAATTCCTACCAGTTACTCATGTGTCTTCTCCCTCCCTCGCAAAAATCAGCAAAGAAATATTCCCAAGAAATTGCAAATAAATAAAAATAAAGGAGCACTGGTAAATAAAGACCCCAAGATGGAGATCCAGACCATCAGCTCAGTGCTCCACAGAGCAGGAACAGCTCAGCCATTTCCACATGAAACACACCAAGTGCTGAAGTATTTTTGAGGGCAAGTCCTTGAGGTATTTCTCTAAAATTATGCTTTTTCTAACACACATTTTACACCACACTATGTTAAATAAATCATATATATAAGGTGACATTTTGGTCCAGCTCCATCTTCGACATACATTTATTTGCATTTGTCTGCTCTCCGAGTTTTCATCCTATGACCTCTATTAAGAATTTCTTAGGGCCACAGCTAATTAATGTTTCCAAAGGGTGAAAGAGCAAGCTCCAAACTTTAATGCCAGGCTGGACCATTGCCCAGGTCACCCCCCTCATGTGCTCACAAGGCTTTGGCTCTCTGGCAATAAAAGAAGAAATGCCAAATGTCTACTCAAGACCAAGGTCTTGGGGCCAGATCTGGCTCTCCATCACCCTAAGGAGCCCTGCCACTCCCAGGCTGCGCCTGCCCTGGTGTGACACATGCAAACACTCTCAGAAAGAGGAAAATCCTCCCTCTATATGAATTTACAAGCACATGACAGGTGCTAAAAACATGCAGAACTTCATATGGGTGTGTTGCTATGGAGGATCCACTTGTTTGTCCATAAAATCGCCCTGTTGATTGAGTGACTCTGCTGGAGATAACGCTGAGGTGCCCAGCAGCACTGATAGCACAAAGGAGAGCTGCTGTGTACCATGGGCTCTGCCACACACAGTGGCATCTACACATCCTGGATTCCCAGAATAGCTGAGTTTGGAAGAGATCATCCAGTCCAACCCCTTGCCCAGGCAGGGTCACCTGGAGGAGGTGACACAGGAACGTGTCCAGGTGGGTTTGGGATCTCTCCTGAGGGAGATCCACACCCTCCCTGGGCAGCTGTTCCAGGGCTCTGCCGTGTCAGGGCTCTGCTCTTTCCTCTGCCATGGAAAGAGGTTCTCCCTCACATGAAGGTGGAACTTGTTGTGTTTTAGTTTCTGGCCATCGCTCCTCGTCCTGTCACTGAGCAGAGTCTGGCACCATCCTGTGACCCCCTTGGGAGGGATTTGTGTGGATTGATGGGATCCCCTCTCAGCCTTCCCTTCTCCAGACTGACTGGGCCCAGCTTGCGCAGTCTTTCCTCATCAGAGAGATACTCTAGACCTCATATGAACATATACATATTTTTTTGTGCTCATTTGTTAGGGCCGTATGAAGGGAATTGCTCTTTGGCATCCCCTGAGGTGACAAGGCAGAGCCCCCTCACACAGCGGGGAAGCAGAGGGAGACTCCCTTCAGCCTCCCGCTGAGGGGACCGGTGTGCCCACACCCGAGGGGCGATGTGAAGCGAAAATCGAGAAAGCCTAGGCGGGAGCGTCGTGTTCTTATTATACACGATATTTAAACACAGAGTTTGCTGCTGGTTTTTGGTCAAAATACACCAAAAATGACACTTGGGGGTGTGCCGGGTCCCAGCCCCCTCACGGCGCCCGGGCGGGAATGGCGCCGCCCCGGACCGTGCTGCACCGCGGCGCCCGAGATGGCGGCGCCCAGCGAGGGCCGTGCGGGTCGGGGCTCCGCGCCTTTCCCGGGCACCGACAACGGCTCTTTCCCCTTCCCCTTCCCCGTCCCGCACGGCACGGCAGGGGAGCCGCCCAAGAAGCCATGCCGAGCGTGCACGGATTTCAAGAGTTGGCTCCGCGAGCAGAGGAAGCAGGCGGCCCCGGGCAGCGCGGTGAGGCGCGGCGGGAGCCTCCCCCCGGAACTCCTGGCGACCCTGAGTCCCTGCAGAGCTCCCTCAGTCCTCCATCCTCAAGTGGGATGAAACTGCGTGCTCTCTTCAGCGTGTGAAGGAGCCGGGAACAGGGTTCCTGTCAGTGGGAATGGGAGAGGGGTTCCCCATCTTCTGCCGGGGGGTGAGGGGGCTCTGCATTGCCCCCGCTGAGAATGTGAGGGGGGCTCTGCCATGTCCCCTGAGAGTGTGAGAGGATCTTTGCCTTGTCCCCACAGAGAGTGTGAGAGGATCTTTGCCTTGTCCCCACAGAGGGTGTGAGGGGGGCTCTGCCATGTCCCCTGAGGGTGTAGAGGATCTTTGCCTTGTCCCCACAGAGGGTGTGAGGGGGGCTCTGCCTTGTCCCCACAGAGGGGGTGAGGGGGGCTCTGCCATGTCCCCTGAGGGTGTAGAGGATCTTTGCCTTGTCCCCACAGATGGTGTGAGGGGGGCTCTGCCTTGTCCCCACAGAGGGTGTGAGGGGGGCTCTGCCATGTCCCCTGAGGGTGTGAAAGGATCTTTGCCTTGTCCCCACAGAGGCTGTTAGGGGGGCTCTGCCATATCTTCAGAAAGGATGTGAAGGAAATATTCCCCCCATCTCACCTTCCCACCCAGCGCAGAAGAGCTGTTTCCCCACCAACCCCAGTGTCCCCTCAGACTCCTCTGTCCCTCTTGCAGGACGTGGCGGTCGTGGAGGAGAAGGAGCCCCCTCCTGACTGTCCCCTGGACAGCGAGCAGCTGGGCCGCAGCACCTGGGCCTTCCTGCACACCATGGCCGCCTACTACCCCGACCGGCCCTCCAGGGCACAGCAGAAGGACATGAGGGACTTCATCAACCTCTTCTCCAAGTTCTACCCCTGTGAGCACTGCGCAGAGGACCTGAGGGAGAGGTGAGCGCCCTCAGAGGGTTTTTTGAGGATCTGGGGAAAGGTGAGTTTCCTCAGTGGGGTTTTTGGGGCTCTGAAGGACAGGTGACTGGCCTCAACAGGTTCTTTGAGGATCTGGGGGAAAGAGGAGTTTCCTCAGCAAGTTTTTTGAGGATCTGAGGGAAAGGTGAGTGGCCTCAGGAGGTTTTTTTGAGGATCTGGGGAAAGGTGAGTTTCCTCAGTGGGTTTTTTGAAGATCTGAGGGAAAGGTGAATCGTCCTCAGCAGGTTTTTGTCTGGAGGAGCTTGCCAGAAGTGCTGGGCTGCAGCAGCTAGTTTGCATATCAGCAGCTCTTCCTGCACGTGGGGTTTGTAGCTACCTGAACTGGTTTCTTCCATTATTGCATCAATCATAGATGCACTTACTCAAAAAACAAACACTTGTCCTCCTGCTGTTGAGTTCTGTGCTGCCTCCAAGGCCTCCCTGAGGAAATTTTGGAGTTTTCTGGTTCAAAACGAGCTTGTGAACAGTTGTGGAATTTGACTGGGACTTGGAATAATTTGGTTTTCAGGAGACAAGTATTCTTCTACCCTCTAAAATACCCTGTGTTGGCAATCTCAGTAGTGAAGGCAAAGACTGAAATGGGCTGAGGTGTTTGATTTGGTAGAAGGTGTCCCTGCCCATGGCAGAGGCTTGGGATGAGATGATCTTTAAAGTCCATTCCAACCCAAACCATTCTGAGATTCTGTGATGAAGTTTTCTGCTGCTCTCAGCTTCTTTCTCAGAAGTTTCCAATAATTTGTTTCCCCTTCCCTGTTTGCAGGTTACGGACGAACCAACCCGATACGAGCACCAGGACTAACTTCTCCCAGTGGCTGTGTCTGCTCCACAACGAAGTGAACAGGAAGCTGGGGAAGTCAGAATTCGACTGCTCCCGTGTGGATGAGCGCTGGAGGGATGGCTGGAAGGATGGGAGCTGTGATTAACCCACAGGGATTGCTCTGAGGATCCAGCAGAGCAGTTCAGTCCATGTGGACTCGCTGCAGGGACAATGGGAGTCAATAACTCTTTGTGTGGGACTGATTCAGAGCTGAACCAATGCCAAAAGGAGAATTAAAAATCCTATCCCAATGATATTTTGATAAGGGGTGCCAGTAATGGTACCTGAGGGGTTGAGGCTGCCAGAAACCTCTTGAGATTGGGTCCCTGACAAATTCATTTCATTATGACATTTCCTGATTTGGGGGGCATTTGCTTATTTTTGTGGCTAGAATTCATTTTCCCTGGACACAGTGGTGTTCTCTGCAGGCATTGCCTGATGTTTTAGAAAATGCATCTGATTCATTGTCATTTTCATTTCTGTTATTCTGACAGAGAAAACTCATGCAGGGTTTTATGCCAAGTCTGTACCCCTGGATTTCTCTTTCCAGGATCTCCAGCATTTTTTGTTACTCTTGCATCCAGTTCCTTTGATAAAAGTCCTGAGGGCAGGTACATTTAATTTAAACAGTAAAATCATGGAGCCCAGATTTCTCAGTTTGGTTTTGAGTTTCAACTTATCACGTCAGAGAACAAAACAGAGCCTAAATCATTTCAAGTTCTTCACGTAGGTTGTGAGCTCATCTCTTCCTGCACTCCTGGCTGGGAGAAGTTTGCACAAACCCTGACAACAGCAGGGTTTTTTTTTCCCTTCCCTGCTTCCTGCTGAGATTTTCTTGCCTGTTTTATTGAACTTCCTTATGTCGTGCCCCACAGCACACCTGTGAATTTGCCGTTGGGGTTTTTCTTGCAAGTTTTGACTGGAAATGTTAATGCACAGCTTATCTGAGACTTTGCTCCTCACACCACTGTGTGGGGCTCCTTGGTGGTTAGAGAGCCAGTAACACCTTTGGAAACACATTTTAATATTTTATGGCACGGTCAAATTCTTTCAGGTCAGGGCTGTTAAACGAATGTGAGGCTTTTATGGACTAATGATTTCTGAACTTTTTATGTTGTAACATTTCTAAATACAAACACAAATGAACTGATAATGAGGTACTGCATGAAGAGTGTGACTGAAGGTGTCATTCAGGCTATCAAAAGTGCTCAGAAAATTTCCTTATCACCATAGGGGGTTTTCCCACACCCCAAGCAAAGCCCATTGGGATCCACTAGAGGGAAGAGGACCAACAAAAGGGTTGCAGCCCTCCCTTTTTGCAGGTAGGACCCAACTGACCCAGTTCTGTCAGGACACTTCTAGCAGCTGGGGGTGTGGGCAGGCATTTCCCTCTGGGTTTTAGTTGTGCTAAAGCAGGAATTTTGTGTTCTTCCCATTCCAATCTGCCCTCCACCGTTTGCTGTGACAATTTCCTCACCCACGGGGCAGATGATGAGATTTCTCCCTCATTTGTTTCAGTGCAAACCAGCAGGTTGGTGAAGCATCTGTCCCATCCTTTGTCACCTTCATCTACCAGGGGACCAGGCTGGGGAGCTGCACTGCCCTGTGCCAGTCCTGGGATGTGCTGGCCAGGGTCAGGGGCCAGCAGGGACACAGGAACCTCTCACCACTCCCTGAGTGCAGAGAGGGAAGCGAGGGGGTATCCAACACATTCTGGTCACTTTGTTCTTTGTGCTTCAGGGAGCTGGTGGTGGAGTGCAGGAGGAAAAGCCTGGCCTGGCCTGGCAGGGGTTGGGAAGAGCCTTCAAGCTGAGTCTGTGTCTTTAGCAAATCCTGCCTAAAAATGTGGCCACCAGTTGTGGCCAGGATGCTTTTAGGGCAGTTTCTATCTTTGCCAAGTGGCCATTTGATGAAATCTGTGCTTGCAGTCTGTTCTTTCATGGTTTTTTTGACTAGACAGAAGAGCTCTGATATAGTTTTTTCTCAGGCATACCCTCACCTCTGTGGACTTGACCATGTGAGGAGTGGGGGGATTTGTTCTGCTGCTCGTTTGTACCACAAGTTTTAGTCTTGGGTAAGGAATTTCCATTGGAGGTCCTCATATTTGTGTACAGAAAATTGTGAATTCCCTACTAACTGCACTCAATTAAATCTAGTTTTAAAAATCTCTGTATTCAAATTATATTTCCTGTTGGTGTAAAAATAATAAAGCAACTGAGTTCACTCCTGGTTCACTGCTGCTGCATGGGATCTTAGGAAAAGGGATCATGCTGTGCTGGTGGGTGTAACCTCTGCATGCCAAGATACTACTGTTATATATATATATATAAAACAAAATACATATACAGTTATATATGTGTATATTATAATTTGGTGGCTCAGGTAAATTGTGTGATTCTCTGTGGAATGATCAGACAAGGTAGGGCTGTTCTGGTCTTTTGTGCTGTTGAATTGATGGAGTTCTCTGTTGGCCCCACAAAAAGGAATTTGTCCAGCAGGTCCTGTCACATTTAGAGTTTGCTTTTAAATGGGAAGCAGTGGGAATTTTTACAGGATCCCAGTGATTTTTTGACTTGCTGACAGCGTGAGGGGCAGCATTAGAGTTGGGAGCAGCTCAGCTCTGGCTGGTTTGGAGCAGGGTGGCATCACTGAAGGGCAGGGTTTGCAATCCCATTTTCTGGAATGGGGAAGCTGCTCCCTCTCCATATGAAGAGCCCTTGTGAGGAGGAGCAGAGTCAGGAGCAGCTGCTGCCCAAGGAGCTGGTGGGACCTTGCTTGAGAGCTGCTGCTCAGCCAGGTACCTGACCAACCTTGCAGCTTCCCAAATTCCTCGCTGTTTCCATGGACTGGTTTGCATTCAAACTGTACATCACTTTTTCCCTTCTTTTTTTTTTTAAATATTCCCTCCCCAAAAGCAAAGAGCAGAGAGCCCCAGGGGAACTGTCTGTTCCATGGATGGCAGGCAGACTTGCAGATGCTGGCAGCAGCAGCACTGTGGCTTTGACATTTTTCCAAGGATTAGCTGTTCCTTTGCAGTGCCTTGGGTGTACGCAGGCTCCTGTTTACAGTAGGATTCCCAAGAGTTGCTTTGTTTTCTCGTGTCTTTTGCTTCAGTCTGTTCCAAGCAGTGTGGGAGATTCTTCCTGTTGGAGTTTTACAGGCTTGGAGAGGGAAGGGTTTGGATTTTTCAGGGTTTTTCTTTCCCCTCCCTGTAAGCACTGATTTTGTTGGGGCTTTATTCCATTCCTGGAATGGCTGCTCAGGGTTTTTGTCTGAAGGATGGAGAGGAGCTGTCCAGTACTTTTTGAAGTCAGGATTAAGCACAACCAACAAGGTGATGTGAAGTCAACTCTTGATTTTGTAGGGCAATAGGGAAAGCAAACCACAGGTAATGGCACGGAGACAGATCAGTTAAAATGTAATCCAAGGGGATGAGGGTCAGCCTTGGGACCACAGGGAAGTGTTAATGAACACCAAATCCTAATTCCTGGCTGGCCAACCCTCTGTTCAGGTGCTAATCACGGTCCAGGGAGCTGAGGGATGATGGTAGTTGGCATCTTCTGCAAAACTGTGAACAAAGGTTGTTTGCTGAGGATAAATGGGGTTCAGTGCCCTTTTCTGTGCTGATGTATGTAAAAAAAACCCCAACCCTGATGGATCTGATTTTTCTGTCATTTCTGAATATTTGTGATTGCTCTTAAGATTTCCACGAGTAGAATCACAGAATATCCCCAGACAGAAGGGACCCACAGGGATCATCCAGCTCCAATCCGATGAGCCACAGCAGCGTTTGCCAAGCTTTGAAACCACTGTGTTCCCCTTGGCCTGTGACAGTCCTGGTGAGGGGTGGGGGATGATCCAGCCTGGAAATTCTGCTGGCATTTCAAGGGGCTCAACACCTGGCATGGGCTGGCCCCCAACGCTGTCCCTGGCACTGGGACCTGCCCAGTTCTGCCCTCGCTTCCTATGGAAAGGTGCCCTCCCTTTCCACGTGCTGTGCTAGTGCAGTCTGATGCTTTTCCTGCCGAGCACTCCAAATCCAGCAGCCCCCTCCTGGTCCCAGTTTTCCCTCCCATCCAGCACATCCCGTGATTCTCCTTGGCTTCCGTTCGTGGCTGCAGTGTGCTTCCCACGGGGAGCTACCGGGGAAATTCCCTTCACATCTGACCAAGCCAACAGTAGAGGGCAACAGAGGATGTATTTCCGTGTATTTCCGTGTATTTCCATATATTTCCTTGCATTTCCTTGACTTTTCCACCTCTTACCCATCTCTGGGCAAGACAAGAACAAGACTGCTCCAGATACTAAATATTTTACCTCACCCTATACCCTTTCCTGTAACTTTGAGAGGAGATTTTGGTGCCTTCAGCTACTTTTCAAACTGTTGTGCAAGCCTCTTGTATAATTACCTAAATGAAGGATGTGTTGCTCCTCTGCCTGCAGCTGAAATCTGCACTTGGAAGCAGAATAAAACTCTTTTCAGCATCTTCTACCTGATCTTCAGCCCATAGCTGGTGATATATGGAGATGTTCTGGCTTTTTTGGCCATTAATAGATTAGAAAGCATAAATTCACTGGATAATTTTGTAACAGTGACAGGGCTCCTGCACAGAGCAGAGGTGGGTACAGAGAACAATGCACAGCAGTCATGGAACAGCCAGAGAAGGGATCCAACTTCCTTGGCATTGTCACCTGCTCTGCTCTGCATGGGAAAAGGTAGGAAGAAACCCCACAGAGTTTCATGGGAGTTTTGCTTTGGGTTAGCAGATTTGTGAGAAAGGAAACAGCTGAGTTAATTTAATGTCTGTCCCACCATGCAGCCCCTAAAACCCTCCCTGTTTCCCAGAACACCAAGCTTCTATTCTGAGCTCAAGTCCCAGTGCTGGATGGAGACTTGCCCTGTGAATTCTGAGTATGGTCAGGCAAAGCTGGGCTTTCTCTGCTTTTTCCATCCTGTTATACATAAAAAAGAGTGGATTCTGTGAGTGTGCCTCATGTTCTGCTGCTTAGATGAGGTAAAAGATATACAAGGCATAAAAGACAATGCCCTCATGGCCAGAGCATGTGGCTGGAGGCTCTAGAGATCAAAATTCAGTTCTTTTTTAGTCATAAGCTTCTTGCTAGATACCAGGTAAGTCACTTCATCTTCTGCAGCCACACTTCCATTTCTGCATAAGGAGGGGTAAAAATAGCTGTTAGGGCAGCCTTCGCCTAAATTTCCTGTTTAGATGAAAATGTCTTTCAGGGAGGCTGCTTTAATGTGCTTGTGCTGCACAAGCCTGGGCCTGAGAGTGTTCACAGTTATAAAATCCCTCCTCTCCATCCATCCCACTAATCTCTTTTCCATCAAGCAAATGGAATCTGATGACCTGTGAGGGTTGTTCTCAGTTAAGAAACAAAGCTTTTCTTATTTTCAGTGTATTTTGGCAGCAAAGCTTCCTGTAGCTCAAATGAGAGTTGTGGAAGCTCTTCATGTCCAGTATGGCTTGAGCTGCCCCATGTCCCTGTACCTGCTCACACAGGTGACAAGCAGCAACCTCAGCTGTTGGCTGGCACGTCCCCAGCACGCTGGGAATTACCAGTGTGTTCCTAAGGAGACCAGTTTGGGGAACAGCAAGAGACCTTGTTCCTATTTTTTTCAAGCTCCTCCCAAGGTGGGGAGCAGTGGCTGAATCAGATTAGATTCTGGTTTGCCAAAACCCCCAAACTTTTCATGCTGTGAAATATTTGGAGGAGCAGAGGCTGAGTCTCCTCCTGAGCCGTTGAGGCCATGGCTGCACCACTGAGAGGAGTTTTGAAACCCTTTGGGGTTTGTTCAGTTTGGGTTTTACGCAAGCACTGAGGTAGCAACTCCCCTGCTCAACACCAAAGCTACCTCAGCTCACTGAGTTCTGTTATCTCAATCTTCCCTTGGTGATTTCAGTCAGCAAAGTTTTCCACTTTTTTCTGACACGCTTATCCTGGGTTTATCCACGTACAGTAAGTGCTGAATCCCACCTGAGAAACGTTTCACAAGCAGATGAGTAACCAGCTAATAAATGATCTTCCAGATATTTTTGGATCTCTTAGGATGGAAAGCATGATGAGCTTTCTAGTGATAGTGGGCTAAGGTATTGCTCATCAGGAAGACCATTCTCTCTGCCACTGGTCCCTATGGACTTCTAAGCTCTTCTCAATATTCCCATCAACTCTCATTTTCCTGATGGCTGAAAGCAGCATCAGCCAAGCTCTAATGAGTGGCAGGCAAAGCATTCAGAGCAATAGCTAAACCAGCATCTATCAAAGTGCTGCTTCAAGCCTGCTGCCCAGGGAATGTGAAGGACAAGCTGTTTTCCCACCCACGCCTGTGCCAGGGCAGGCTCAGACCACGGGGAGCTGCTGAAGTCAGTGGCTGGAATCTGTGTCCGGAATCTGTGTCCGGTGTCTGTCCAGCTCCCTAGGGCTCCCTGCAGCCAGGCTGTGTCCTGCACGCTGGGATTGCTTCACTCCAAACACACATTGGTGCAGCTGCTCCCAGAACAAGGCAGTTTCACATAGCTTTTCCCATCTGGAGCACCCTATCCAGCTCTGGGGCCCCACAGACAAGGAAGATGTGCATCTCTTGAGGTCACTGATCACAGGGCTGGAGTCCCTCTGCTCTGGAGCCAGGCTGGGGGAGCTGGGGGTGTCCAGCTTGGACAGGAGAAGGCTCCAAGGAGACCCTGGAGCCCCTTCCAGTACCTAAAGGATCCTGATCCCAGCCCTTGGCTGGGCAGGTAGGGCTGACTGGAACAGGTTTTGAAGGAGAAAGCCCCACATCTTGTGTCCTCCAGGTTGTCACGTCCACACACTTAGCCCTGAGAAAACCTGATGGGGTTTTTTGTGATAGAAACAAAGATAAGAAGTTGGCATGACCAGAAGAAGCAAAAAGCAAATACAGGTTTTCCACTACCTTTAATTAAACTCGTGTGAAATAAAAACATGGGCAGCTCTTGGGTGCTGCTCTGCTTGTTCCCAGTCCCTGAAATCCAGGGGGAATGGTAAATACAGACAAAACTTGTTCAAACTGAACAAATGCTCAGGGAAGTGCCATTTCCAAATGCTGTTGTTCTCCATTTGGTGGGGAAAATGTGGAAGGTGCAATATCCTTCCCCACTATTGGCTGGCTCTGTGTATCTGTTGATTTGCAGCAATAGGAAGCGAGACAGAAAGACAGTTTGTATGTGGGCTGGAGATACCTCCTGTGCTTTATCTGAGCTGGAGCAGGGGAAGAAAACTGGCACCCCATGATGTGGGCAATGATTGTATAAACATAGCAGAAGTTAGGGGGATGGACCCCAAAGAAAGGACAAGTTTAGGAGCAGGGATTTCAGTGCCTGCTGCACTGGGGTCATGCCTTGAAGGGTATAAACCATGTACCTGTCTGGAAATGGTGATGCTTTGTTCTAGGGTAACACCTCAAGGATTCAGGCAGTGTCCTGCTCACTTGTGCTTTGCACTGTCCAAAATATCCCTGTCCCAACTGGGAGAGATGAGCTGGGCAAGACATGTTAGGAACAGGGAGAAAGAAGTGGCTTTCCCAACACCATTGGAAAAGCAGGAGCAGATCCCAGAGGTGCAGCTGATTCCCTGTGCAGTATCCCTGCTGCCTCCCTGGCATTGGCCACCCTTGAGGAGCCGAGCAGCCCTTGCCATCACATGGAACTCTGGGCTGATGGCCTTGGGATGGTTTGTTCGCAAAGTGTGAAACTGATTTTTGAGGATGCTGAAACAGCTGCTTCTAAACTGCTGAAGCTGATTGAAAATCCCACCTCGGGTAATCCCTTCAAGTTAATGTGGTCTTTGTTCCTGACCTGCAATTCAGGGATGAGCTGGCAATGATGCTTTTGGCACTGGGTACCATCCCTGGCCAGCTCCCTGAGCCATCCTGCCAGGAGAAAGCAGGAAGGACCAACCTGCCATTCTCTTCGTGGCTTTTTCAGGTTTGCCTTGAAAAATGTGCTGGTTTCTGAGCTGGTGACATTGAGGAATGGAGGGCTGAATTCTCCTTTTCCTGCTGGGAGTCAGAAATAGACCTGGAGAGATGATGACTCACCTGTAATTGAGAAAAACTGCGTGGCATCATTATGAGCCTCAACAGTTAAATCCTGATTCCAAGCTGCCAGAAAGAACAGACTGGCAAAGCTGCAAAAGGCCGAAAGGAGCTGGAAACAGCATCCAGCACACGGGAATGCTTTGCTCTGTGACTGCATCGTGTGTGTGAGGGGTGGAACACACCTGCCCCACAGGTACCCCGCGTGCTGTGGCAGTGACAGGGTCCCTGCATGGGGAACGGGGCTGCAGTGGGGCAGGAGAGCTTTGCTGGGGCCGGGAGAAGCCCCCAGCCCCACAGCCCCGTGGCGGCAGGGCGGGTGTGCTCCTCCTCTCTGCGCCTTTCCCTGCAGCTCCCGTCCGGAGCGGGAATGATGTCAGGGTTGTCATGGCATCGGTATCTATGGAACCGGGATCAGCATCGCGGGGCTGTGAAAACCAACTCAGGACATGGTCCTGGAGCCGCGGGGGGAACTCCCTCCGCACTCATCGAGGGTTTCCCTCTAAGGTTCTTCTTTTTCCTCCTTCCTGCTGTCCATGGGGAGGGAGCAGGGATGAGGCTTGGCCTCCTCCCGTCCCATGGCAGCTCTGGGTGCCTCCTTCCGTGAGTGAGGAAAGCGAGAGGTCAGCCCCATCCATTTTCACTTCCCTTTTCTTGCACCAGCTATGAGTGTGCAACAGCAAAGAGCAGCTGCCAAAGCTTGCCCCCTGCTCTCAGCCCTGGTGAGTGACCAGCAGAGCCCTGGCTCATGGCACATCTGAGAGCCCTCCCGGCTGCAGGGCCTCTGAGGGTCCCCAAATGGTGACAGCCACTCTTTCTGGGGGTTTGGGCATGGAAGGGGTGTTTATTTTAGGGTCAGTGTCCACAGCAGAGGTGAGCTGAGCAGTGTGGTGAGTCCCTGTGCTCCAGGCCATGGCATTGCCCTCCTGCCAACAGCCCAGCTGCTCACAGGGCCATAGCCCAGACAGCCTTTGCCATGGCCTGGTGACACTGGCATGGGATGGTGACCCTTGCAAGGACACCCCAGCCCTGCCCATGGCACCCAGAAGCAGCACAGTGACCATAGGACAGTAATTCCTGGAACAGCACTGTGACCCTGGCAATGGCAAGATATCCTGGCTCTTCTGTGGTGTTCCCAGCCATGGCAAAGTGACCACAGCCACAGCATGATGACCACAGCCACAGCACAGTGCCACTGGCTACCCACAGTGCCCACAGCTGTGCTGTGGCGGCCATGCCCACGGCTCAGTGACAGTGGCTGTGACAGTGTCACAGTGCCCGTGCCCACAGCTTGGTAACAGTGGCTGTCACACTGTCACAGTGCCCATGCCTGCATCTCAGTGACAGTGTCACAGCGCCTATGCCCACATCCCGGTGACAGCGGCTGTCACACTGTCACAGTGCCCGTGCCCACAGCTCGCTGGCAGTGCCCATCACAGTGCCGGTGCCCATATCCCGGTGACAGCGGCTGTCACATTGTCACGGTGCCCGGAGCCCCATCCCGGTGTCCGGGGCTCAGCTCGGGCTCGCCGCGAGGGGAGCGCGCTCCGCGCGGGCCGCGCGCACCTGCCCGTGCCCCCCTCCCCCCCCNTCCTTCGGAGCGGGCCGGGCGGGGGGGGCCATCGACCCCGTGGATTTCCTGAAGCAGCCGCAGACCCTGCTCCGGGTGATCACCTGGGTAAGGCGGAACGGGCGCGGGGGCCGCGGGGCTGGGCAGCGGCGGTGCGGGGACAGTGCCCGGGTGATGGGCAGTGCCGGCCCGATGGGCAATGCCCGGGTGATGGGCAGCTCAGGTGCATCGTGCCCGCAGCCGGTGCATCGTTCCCGGTGCTCGGTGCGGTGCCGGTACCGGTGTTGATGCGGTACCGGTGCCGGTGTTGGTGCGTTGCCGGTGCCGGTGCCAGTGCCGGTGCCGGTGCGGCGGGCGCTGCCCAGCCCCGCGGGCAGTGCTGGCTCCCGGTGGAGCTGGCCCGGAGTTTCCTCGGGAATGGGGATGCGCCGCTGTGCCTCTCCTGTGCGGTGCCGGAGGATGGGGCTCGGAGCAGGAGGCAGAGGACATTTTCCTGCCTTCCACGCTCCGTGCATGCGTGTGTGTGACAGAAATCCGGGAGCCAGCCCTGCCCAGCTCCCCCGTGCTGCTGAGAGGAATGTCGTGTTTGTTGGACGTTTCCCATCTGTGGATTCCCGCCGTGGAGCGGGAGCAGGAGGTGGAATGGGCTGTGCAGCCGCTCAGGGAAGGCTTTGGTGGTCCGTGCCCAGGGAGCTGTGCCAGGGTGCCCCTGGGACTGTGGTGCCCCGATGCCCAGGGCTAAGGGCAACCCCTAATTTGCCTCCTCCATCCTGGCATTTTGCTGAGATCTGCAGGTGTGCAGGGCCTTGGGAGGTCAGGAGTGCCAGGTCCTTCCCCAAAACCCCCAGTGGGAAGGGTCTGCCTGGCTCTCACCTGGCTCCAGTGCTTGACTGGAGGCTGTGGATGAGCCTTGGGCTCGTCCTCGCCTGTGTCACACCTGTGCTGGCTCTGTGTCACCTTTGGCAGTGAGGCAGGGAGCAGAGGAAGGCTGTGCTGAGGAGGGGCAGCCCCCAGGTGCCCTCCTTCCAGCGGGCACAGCTGCCATGTCTCCATGGGGCTCTCTGGGCTGGGATGCCCTGGCCGAGGCCCTGAGCAGCACAACAGGCAGCACATGAGCAATTCCAGCTGCAGTCACATGCTCAGAGTTAAACCACATGCTGCAGTGTGTGGCTGCATGGGAGCTGCTGTCCTTCCCAGGGCATGGAGAAGGCCCAGGACTCCATTGCTGGGGACAAACGAGGGCCAGGGATGGATCTGAGGCATCCAGCTTGGTGTGTATGGGGCATTTTGGGCAGGGTTGAGGTGCAAGGCAGCAGTTGTTTCCTAGTTCTGAATCCTCCTGGATTCTCCTTGAGTGGCAGTGAAAAACTGCTGGCAGTGGTGTAGGGTTTGGGTACAGTTAAATAAATCTGACCCACTGTTGGTGAGTTTGGCCCCTCCTAAAATAAATGTGTCACCTGGCACCCAGAGGGCTCCCCATCCTTGGACACTGCTGGGAAGCAGGACCAGAGTATGGAATATAGGTACAAAATAAAAATCCCAGCTCAGAAAATATTCCTGTCTATACTCACTGGTTTATTCAGTGTTGGACTCCCTCCTTTGATGGCTCTGTGTTCACAGGGAATCAGTGACAAACCAGTGCTTACAGCTCCAGAAATGCATCAGCCTAACTCCAAACAAGTGCAGAGGCCACCAATGTGGCCAAATGTGGGATGAGCGTGGTGCCATCCCATAAATGTTTGCAACATTTCGAGTTGGCTCCAAAGCCCACTGAGCAAAAAGGGAGGTTTTTGCTCTTTTCAGTGGACTGGGGGTTGGAGCTCCCTTTGGATCCCTTTTCCCAGGTCTCACATTTGCTGGTAGATCTGTCAGGGTTCATCACAGCTCCAGCCTGGGGCTTCAGAGCCCCAGCTTGGTTGTGTCAGTCCAGTTCCCCGTGTCCTAAACCAGTTCAGCTTTTCTGCTTCCCCTCCAGTGTGAGCTGGGAGTGCAGTCAGTGCGAGGTGTGAGTGGATTCCCTTCCTGCTGCTGTGCCTTGAGCCTGGATTCCAGACTCAACCCATGTCAGGATGGAGGTGCTGGATGGGGAGGCTGCAGAGGCTTTTCTGAGATCTCTGCTGTCCTGGGTGAGGACGTGGTGACGTCCATGCTGGTGGCCTGAGCAGCTGATCCCACCAAAGACAGGACCCCTGCTCTGTGTGTGATCTCAGCTTCTCTTGGGAAAAGGAGGGAGCTGCCTGGGATGGCCTGGGGGTGATGGAGGAATCCCACAGGGATTTGGGGCCAGCCCCAGGTGCCTAAAGTGAGTTAATCTGGGCATTGTTGGGGCTTCCCACCATCAAAAGAAGGTCCAGTTCCCATTTCGTGGCTTCAGTGGCTGCCTCAGGGACCTTGTGCTGGCAGACATGTGAGGCACTGGCAGGTGAGTGGTGACCACCACAGAAATCCCCAAATGTCAGCGGTGGCCAAAGGGGATTCCTGCTTCTGCCTCCCCCTCAGAGACTAACTCTGAGTATCTGAGGAGGAGAAAAAAACCCCGCTCCTGGCTTGAGCTGTAAAATCAAAAGCTGGAAAGAACCATTTAACAGTTCCTCATTCATCTCTTCCCTCTCTGTCTGATGCAGTTTGTCAGATGAAGATGTGATCTTTCTTGTGGTTTCCTTTTGAGACATTTTTTGCACAGCCAAACAGAGTCGATATTCATGACGGGTGCCTGCAGAATCATGAGCTCCTTTCTCTGTGACTGCCCATGCCAGCCAGACTTTCAAGTGGCCACTCAGCTTCACAGGGCAATTGTTCATTTAACACAGGCTTAGGTCTGGCTTTTAAAAGCAGTTGTGGCAAATATTCTGGTAAACTTTTTCAGCAATTCCTGTGATTTCATACAGAGCAGCAGCAGAAGCCCAGTGCTGGGTCCCATTAGTGCACCCTCATCCCATCCCACCTCATCCCATCTCTCTGCCTCCCTGGAGCTCAGCAGGAGGAATGCAGGGAATGAGCTCTGGATGGCTCTTCAGGGGTTTCACTGGTTCCCAAGCACTCAGGGCTCTTAGGGAAGAGCTCCAAGGCTGCTGTGGCACTCCAGGAGCCCCCAGCAATGCTCAGAGTCATTAACATGATCTGAGCTGCTTCAGACTTCGGTCCTGACCACTTTGCAGAAGGGTCATCAGATTTCTGCCTTAATTTTCTCTTTCTGCAGGCTGTGGATTAAAGGCAGAACTTAAACTGAACATTTTGGTAATGGAATTATAGGGAAGCTTTGCTGCATCTGAGCTTAAAATGGTTCTGAATTGTCATGCTCCTGTCATCTCTGGTTTCAAGCACTGCTGGTGTGCCATGTGCTCAGATTGCAGGACGAGATTAGGAACCTTGAATGGACGCTGTGTCTCAGCCAGCATCTCTTACCACATCAGAAAAAGTAATTCAGGAAAAAAAATCAGTCATGTGCTCATCAATAGACATCCTCCCAAGCTGATTAGCCTGGTGGACATGGCCCTAAACCTATTACAGCCAGCATCAGCCCACCTCTTTCTGTGCCAGAAACCTCTCCAGGCTTTCCCTTCGTGGTCATCTCCATGGTCCCTGGGAGATCTGGCAGAGCTTTGGTCTTCACAGCCTCCAATAAATGATGCAGATCGGTGCTGGAGACTTCCCTGAGACTGACAATTTAAAGATAAACTGGAGAGAGGACCCCAGGGCCTGATTCCCCCCTGTGCCAAGGGTCCCACTCATCCCTGAACCCAGGGGGATCTGTGCCAGGCCCGTGCACAGCCCAGGGGCTTAGGGAAACACTCGGTGCTAAGCAGGATTTGGCCTCTGCTGGTTTGACCTCAGTTGTTTTCCCTTCTCCTCTGGTGGTCCATCCTTCCCTCCCCAGGCTCCAGGAGGGCAGGGAGCTGAGCAGGAGGGATCCCTGGAGGGATCACCCAGAGCTGGGTTGTGCACTGTGGATCAGGAGCCAGGGCAGAGGAAAGGAGCTCTGGGTTGTTTTTCCCTCGTGCATTCCATCTCCTCCATGCTGACATTCGTGGCTGTTTGCGTGTGCGATCAGAGCCGGGCTCTGCAGTCTCCCACAACCCCACACCTTCTGCTGGTGGTTTTTTTATAGGTCCCAAATCCAAGCACAGCGCCTCAGCAGTGGAAACATCTCACCTTAAAATGGCTGACAGCTCACACCGAAGCTCTCAGCTCGTGCTCTCCTCTGTTATTTGCTTTTTGTTTTCCTTGCCTGGCTCTGCTCAGGCTGTGAGGCCTCCTGAAGCACATTTTAGGGGATGGGCTGCAGAAAGCTGAAAGCAACGGGGAGGGAAAAATGTGTGTGTGTGTGCTGGAGCTCCAGGAGGGAACAGGGATCTGCAGAGCAGAATTCCAGAAGAAAGGCAGACAGCCTGGCCAGCCAGCATCCTCCAGATGGCAAAAACGTGGTGGAGGGAGGGCAGACACGGCTCCAGCTTTATCCACACCTGAAAGGTGTCTCCATCCTGGGCACATCATGGTCCCAGCACTGCAGGCTCCTGTGAGGTCCAGCAGAATTACAGAATCCTGCAGTGTTAGAGTTGGAAGGAGCCTTAAAACCCATCCAGTTCCACTCTCTGTCATGGACAGGGACACCTTCAACCATCCCAGGCTGCTCCAAGCCCTGCCCAACCTGGCCTTGGACACTGCCAGGGATGGTGAAGCCACAGGCAGGGCAGCAACCATGGTCTGTGCTGCTGGAGCTGCTGGAGCTGCTGGAGCTGCTGGAGCTGCTGCTTTGGGGGCTCCAGTGCTCAGGAACCCCCACACCAGGAGCCCCCCGAGCTGCCAGCACATCCCCATGGAAGCTCTGGCAGGATGCAAGGATGGAAAATGCAATTCCCCACCACGGTGGCTGGGGAGAATTCACTTTTCTTGCTGTGCCTTGCACCAGTTCATCCAGGAGGAGCAGAATTTGTTGTTGGTGGAGTTGAGCTGTTCAGCTGGAAAATGGAGTGTCCTGTGAAGGCTCCTTTGCAAATCCTCTGAGAGACTGCTCAGGCCCACAAAACCTCGCTGACAGTGGAAAATCTGACCTTGTATTTTCTCTTTCAAGTCTCTGATGAGCTGGTCGAGGCTGTGGTTTGTGAAGGTGATTGGGAAAATGCTCTTGTTCTGTGTGAACTTTTAAAAACACAGGGGGTGTATTTCCCTGCCCACATTTATTTCATCTACCCACGTTTTCCTAAAATAAAAGCACTTTTTCATCTATACTTAGAAAGGCAACACCAAATTTATTCTCATTAAAATGTTTCACCAGCACCAGTGGGTTTTTTTAAGAAAAAACATAACATTACAAGCCTGGGGTGAGGGAGAGAAAATCCATGGAAAGGCATGTTTTGACAGGAATTTTCCAAGCAGTTCTGATGTTTTGAGCTCATCTGTCAAAGGTGTGCACTTGGAATTTGCTGCTACTTTGACCTCCCAAAGAAAAGCTGCGTGTCCTGTGTTTTGTACATTGAAATGTGGGTTTAGGGATCTCATGGTTTGAACCACTTGGGTTGCCTGGCTGCAGGAAGGATGCTCTGCTTTCCAAAATCCTTTGGAACTGGAAGTTCAGTGATAAAACATCCTTTAAAAAAAAAAACAAACATCAACAGCCCCAGGTGTGCAGAGGTGGTGCAGGCACCACACACCTGTGCTGTGACTTCCTTAATTGTATTTTCAGGAGCTCTCCCTCAGCACCAAAGCTCTGGGCTCCCAGCAGGCTCCCAAAAGCTTGGAGGAGGTTGATAATCCTGGGAGAACTGAGTGAAACTTCTTGGAGGAGCTGAGCACGAGCTGGCTGCCCCACCAGAGCAGTCATCGCGTGGAATCAGAGCTCCTCAATTATTCATGTTTTCCAGAATCACATTACTTCTTCCCAGGGCCCGTTTTATAAATGCTGCTGCTATTTCTGATGGGTAAATAACAATTTTGCATTATTTATGAGCAGATTTTTACAACTGCTGATGTTACAGCTGCTGCCAAAGCTCTGGGAAAACTCTGAGTGCTGTTTGTTGTTGTTGTTTCCTTACACACAGCCCCTCCTGTTGTGAGCATGGTGGGGATGATGATGGTGGTGATGGTGATGATGATGGGATGATGGTGATGATAATGATGGGATGATGGTGATGATGATGGGATGATGGTGATGATGATGATGGGGTGATGGTGATGATGATGATGATGATGGTGGTGATGATGCTGCTGTGCCATCCCAAATGCCCCCTAAGCACAGCACAGTGAGGAACAGGGTACAGGTGCCCACAGGGTGACTTGGGGTGGCCCTGGAGCTTGTGGCTGGTGCTCAGGGCTGCCCTGAGCCAGGGAGGGATGTGGGACAGGACCCCAGGCCTGGTTAAACTCCCAGAGGAGGAAGAGGAGAAGCTCTATCCCAGTGTTATGTTAAAGAGTGGTTGGACCTTGGGGGTGGTTTGCCCACCGTGGCTTCTGTTCTGTTTCCCCTGGGAGCTGCAGGAGGTGACACAGGTGGCACAGGTGACACAGGTGACTGTGAGAGCCACCAGCTGGGCTTCATCCTGTGGCTCTTGGGCTGCTGCCTCCGTGTCACCTGTCCCTGTCCCGTGTCACCTGTCCCTGTCCTGTGCTGTTCCTGCAGGTGCAGCAGGAGCCAGTCGTGCCCTGTTCCCTCTTATCTGTGCTGCTGCATGCCTGGCCTCCAGCTGTGCCCCGGCAGCCAGCAGGGATGCCCGCGGGGATGCTGGGGCTGGCAGGGATGAGATCAGAGGCTCCCGGTGTGAGGGGGATGTGCCTGCACTCCCTGCTGCCCTCCCTGCTGGCAGGCTCTGCCACAGTGGGATCCACAGTGGGTTGTGCTGGTCCTGCAGCTTCCCCTCGTGCCTTCGGTGCCAGGGGATGAGGGAATGACTTGCAGGGGGAGTGGTGTTCCCTGAGGCCACCTGCAGGGATGTGACACTTCCAGTGCCAGGGCAGGCACAGAATGACAGAATGACAGAATGACAGAATGACAGAATCACAGAATCACAGAATTTCTAGGTTGGAAGAGACCTTCAAGATCATCGAGTCCAACCCCTGCTCTAACACCTCAACTAGACCATGGCCCCAGTGCCACATCCAGTTGTTTTTTAAACACATCCAGGGATGGTGACTCCACCACCTCCCTGGGCAGGCCATTCCAGTATTTTATCACTCTTTCCATGAAAAACTTTTTCCTGATACCCAGCCTTTATTTCCCTTGCTGCAGCAAGCCCCAGCAGCCCCTGCCCTCGTGTCCCTCTTGGGCCCAGGCCAGCTCAGTGTGTGATGGATTCAGGAGCTGCATCTCTCAGCCCTTGCTGAGCCAGCTGAAAAATCACCCTGTTGCTCCCTGTGCCACCTCCCCACACGTGTCCCCTGTCCCCTCCACCAGCAATCCAGCCCTTCCCTGCCTCAGCTGCTCAGTTCCCCGCTGTCCCTGCCTCCCTCCCTGCCCCACAGGGACACCAGGGGCTCTGTGGGGCACAGCCTGGCAGCACAGAGCAGCACCAGCACAAACACTCTGCCCCGTCTGGTTATTTTTTTCCCTCCCCAGCCTGTCTGGAGAGGAAGATCCTTAAACCACCCTGCACAGCCAGGCAGGAGGAGGTTCCACCTGCAGGAGCAGGAACACCCAGGTGCTGGTTGGAGCCGGGATGTGTCTCACAAACCCCACGTTGCCATGGAGCCCAGGCATTGACTCCAGTGACGCTGCTGCTGTCAGGAAAGCAGAGCTCAGGGCAGAGCTGTGCTCTCTCCTTCCCCCCCCTGCAGATCTTCTCCATCGTGGTGTTCGGCTCCATCGTGAACGAGTGCTACGTGAACAAGGACAGCCAGAACCCCGAGCTGCTGTGCATCTTCAACGAGAATGAGAGCGCCTGCAGCTACGGCATCGCCGTGGGCGTCATCGCCTTCTTCGGCTGCATCTTCTTCTTCGTGGTGGACCTGTACTTCCAGCAGATCAGCAGCGTCAAGGACCGCAAACGGGCCGTGCTGCTGGACCTGGGCTTCTCAGGTACCTCTGTCCTGCTCTGTTCTGCTCTGTTCTGCTCTGTCCTGCTCTGTTCTGCTCTGTTCTGTCCTGTCCTGCCCTGCTCTGCCCTGTCCTGCTCTGCCCTGCCCTGTCCTGTCCTGCCCTGTCCTGCTCTGCTCTGCTCTGCTCTGCTCTGCCCTGCCCTGTCCTGCCCTGCCCTGCCCTGCCCTGCCCTGCCCTGCCCTGCTCTTCTCTGTCCTGCTCTGCTCTGCTCTGCCTTGCCCTGTCCTGTCCTGCCCCACTCTGTGTGGTTCTCTGTGGGTCTGGCTCCCTGGGGTCATTGCTGTGCCCTCCCCCTCCACTCCCGAGTCTTCCCCGCTCCTCCCATGCCCTGACACCGTTGGATTATCTCTTTTTCTGACCCAGAGATGGGGCAGCTGGGAGGTGTTTTAAACAGTTTTTGTTCCATTTTCGGTCTCGTGTGAAGGGTGAGACGATACAGGTGTTATAATTCACACCATCGCTATCAGAGTCCAAACTATTTCCTAATTTCAATATATTGTAAGCCTTTCTTGGCCTATCAGCTCTGGTCACACAATGCTGTAAATGCCTTGAAGCCAATCATTGAAAATTACCCCTCATGGGTTCTACTAGAATGCAGCTTTCATAGTTGTATTTCTCCAAAATTTTCCAAATATTCTCCAAAATGGTCTATTTGCAAGGCCATCCTTTGAAACTTGTCTCTAATTCCATTTCTCTCCCAGCAGTGTCCATCCTATTCCATGGCATTTCTAAGGCAGCATTTCTTATCTCAGAATTTGCATACAGATCCATACCAGCTGAGCCTTCTGTCAGGCTTTGAGAATTCCCTACAAATCCATTTCCCACATGACACGGCTCGTGTGCCTTGCCTGGGGACAGCACTGGTGGCAGGGGAGTTGTCCCATCCCCCCGTGGGCTCAGTGAGCACTGAGGAAGCCACTTGTGGTGGCTGGGGACAGTGATGTGTCCTCACCCTTAACTGGAGATGTTCTCTGAGCTGGGTTTGATGGTGCCACCCACAGGGGTGAGGCTTGATGGTCACATTTCAGAGCCCACACCGGGGCTTTTACCCACCCACATCTCCTCTTCTGGCTCACAGAGAGCAAAGGTGGTTTCAGCAGCTGCCTCGGGTCTGGTTTCACTTTGTGCACGAGTTTGGAGCTGAGCAGGAGCAGCTCCTGTGCAGCTGGGGCTGCCCTCGGCTCTGCTGTGCCCTGCTGAGCCCTGGGGCTGGGTGAGGCTCATCCCTGCAGACAGGAGCAGGCAGGGTGCTCTGGGTTGGGAGGAACATCCTCTGCTCTGCTCTGCTCTGCTCTGCTCTGCTCTGCCCTTTGCAGCTGCTGCTCTGCATTCCCAGGCTCTGTTAGCAAAGTCTGAGGTGATTTATCCAGCATGAGGATGGCTGATGGCTCCCTGTCCCAAATGAAGGCATCCATCATCACCTCCCTGCCTTGCCTGTTGTTCAGGCTGTTCTCTCCTCGCTGCAAAACTCATTCCCGTGGTGCTGGAGCATCCAGCCCTTGTTAGAGAAAATTTACAGCCCCTTCTGTGGGGCTGGCTGCCTGAAATTCTTGGATTCAAGCAGAAGGGGGACATCTCAATCATCTTGTGGCTGCTGCTGCGTGTCACAGAGCCAGGCTGGGATCCTGACAGCCTCTGCTCCCTGCCAGGCCCCTGGGAGCTCTAACTCTGCCTCCTTTCTCTTTGGTCCCTGTGATGTGAGAGGAGAAATGAGAAAATCCTCGGATCCTGGAATGGTTTGGTTGGGAGGAACATCAAAACCCATTCAGTTCCATCTTCCACTGTCCCAGGATGCTCCAAACCCAGTCAAACTCTTCCAGGGATCCAGGGGCAGCCACAGCTCCTCTGGGCACCCCGTGCCAGGGCCTGCCCACCCTCACAGGGAAGAACTTCATCCTAAAATGCATCTGGGAGGTAACTGGGTGGTGACTGGGGCACAGGTGGGAGTTCAGGCCAGGGCATCACACTGAAAGCAGCACTTGGAGCCTTCTCTTCCAGCTGTTCTTCCAGCTGTTCCCACAGACAGGCGTTTGCTGGAGTCCAGGCTGTGATTAGGGTGGTAACACATCCTCCCCGGTGTTTGCACTCTGTTGTCTGCAGCTCTTTAAATCTTCATTATCTCTGGGTTTTCCCGGCTCTCTCCTTTTCCCCGGAGCGCCGGGGGGAGTGGAGCTGGAGCTGGGGCTGGCACAGGCAGCCTCACCCCGTCCCTGCCAGCTCAGCCCCCTCGGAGGGCTTTGAAAATCCCTCTCAGTCCATGCAAACATCCACCCACACCTGCCTGGTGCTGCTGGAGGTGCTGCCCAGCCCCATCTCCTCCCCTGGCAGGGGCACCTTGCCCGTGGCACTGCAGAGAATCCTGCTGCTGCCCTGAGCTGCTCTGCAGGGGAGAGGCTTCTCCCTGATCCCAAAATCTGCTGGAAGAGGCTTCTCCCTGATCCCAAAACCTTCTGGAAGTGCAGAAGCCCATCCCAGCCCTTCCTGGCTGGCTGCTGTGAGGATGAGGAAGGTCAGAGCCTCGCAGAGCTCGGTGCTGCAGAGGGATTTTTTGGCAGCTGCAGTTCCCAGCGCAGCCGTGCTGGGCCCGGGCTGTGCATGATGTCATTTTAACTCCTGACAGCCCCGAGGGTGCCACCAGGGCTGGGGTGGCTCTGGGGACAGAGTGGCAGCAGGGGATCAGTGACAGTGTGCTGCCAGGGAGGGTGAGCTGCTCTGGGTCCAGTGTCACACACAGGAACAACTTCACTCTCCACAAACCAGTGCCAGCCCCATGTCCCTTGTGCCAGCCCCATGTCCCTTGTGCCAGCCCCATGTCCCCTGTGCCATCCCTGTGTCCCCTGTGCCATCCCCATGTCCCTTGTGCCAGCCCTGTGTCCCCAACCTTGTCCCTGAGCCATCCTGCAGCCCCCACAATGTGAATTTATCTTTGGGAGCTGCTCTTGTTCCACCTCTGGGCTTTTAACTTCCAATTTACCCCCAGAGTGGTTCTGAACATTGGCTGAGGTGCCAGTGTAGGGGTTGGAGCTGCTTCCCCCAGCAGGGAACAGAAAATATCCCTGAATTAAAGGGTGACCTTTAAGGAGGAAAGCCCAGAGGTCTCCTTTAATGCTGGCAACAAGTCACTGTCCTGAAGGGAAGTGAAAATGCTTATGCAGAGATTTGGGTGGGTTTGGTGTTCAGGATTGGCTGTGTTTGGTGAAGTGGCTGTAATTTGGAAAAAGAAACCTGACTGATCCTTCCTGCAGAGGCAGCTCAAGGCCAGGCCTGATGGTTGGGAACTCCCAGGCTCAGCCCTGCAGGAGGAGACAAGGAATGTGTCTTAAACTGCAATTAGGAGCAAATTCTTAATTAAAGGCCTTGAGTCCTGCACCTCCAGCACTGGGTGTGGATGTTCCCAGGTGTTTTATATCCTATTTAGGGATAACTGGCAAGATAAATGGGAATAAATGGGAATAGATGGGAATAAATGGGAATAAATAGGAATAAAGGATGGTTCTTCTCTCCCTGCAGTCAGACAGGGACTTGCAGCCTGGCTGCTCATCCTGGTGTGCTGATGATCCTTGGAAGCTCAGCATTCCCAACATCCACATGTGCAGAATCTGAGACATCAGGAATGATGGAGACCCTGAAAACAGCACCATGGCAGGGTCCAGATTGTGCAGCTCCTCTTCCCAGTGCTGGAAAACAGCCCTGCTGCTGGCCCTGTGTGCTCCTGGCTTTTCCTTGGCTGTTCCCTGAGCTGTTCCTTGGCTCTGGGCAGTGCTGGTGCCTGGGGATGGAATTAGGGCAGCTGCAGCCATATCTTGCTCAGCCAGCTTGGCTTCCAGGCAGGAATAATCAAATAATCACCAGAGTGTTTCTGCTCAGTTCCACAGGCCCAGGGGGATTCTCTGCAGGGACCAGCAGAGCTCTCACGTGTCACGGAAGCACGGAATTACAGAATGGTTTGGCTTGGAAGGGGCGTTAAAATCCATCCCACTGCAACCCCCTGCCCTGGGCAGGGACACCTCCCACTGCTCCAGGCTGCTCCAAGCCTTGTCCAGCCTGGCCTTGGGCACTGCCAGGGATCCAGGGGCAGCCACAGCTGCTCTGAGCATCCCCACACTCACAGGGAAGAATTTGTCCTCAATATCCAATGGCTCTTTCAGCTTAAGGCCATTTCTCCTTGTCCTGTTATTCAATGCCCTTGTGAAAAATCCCTCTCCAACATGTCCAGGGAGGATGTGCTGATTGGGATCAGGTTGAGGTGGAGCTGAGCTGAACTTCAGGCAGGCAACACCCTGAGAGGACCCCACAAATTTCCTCCCATCTTTGCTTTTGTTTTTAAAAAGCTCCTTTTGGGCCACAGCTCCCAAAATTCCTGTTCCTGTTGGAAACCTCGGTGGTTTGTGCAGCAGCAAAGGAGAGGTGCTGGGCAGGTGTTGGAACCCTGGAGGATGAAAATTTCAGCCTTTCTGTGCTGAGGGGCACTGACCCTCAAGCAAACCCTGCATTGACCTGAGGCCGTGGAGAAACTCCCAAAATTGAGTGACAGCACTGGGATTGTGGGTGTGGGGTTTGGATAGAAGTGTGGGATATCACAGGGTGCAAAACATAGAGTTTGGTGGTTTAGTATATAGTAATTTATATGGGGCAATATGGAGGATTTAGGGCATTGTCTGAGTCCTTCTTCTTCACCTTCNGGGCAGGTGTTGGAACCCTGGAGGATGAAAATTTCAGCCTTTCTGTGCTGAGGGGCACTGACCCTCAAGCAAACCCTGCATTGACCTGAGGCCGTGGAGAAACTCCCAAAATTGAGTGACAGCACTGGGATTGTGGGTGTGGGGTTTGGATAGAAGTGTGGGATATCACAGGGTGCAAAACATAGAGTTTGGTGTTTTAGTACACAGTCATATGTATGGGGCAATATGGAGGATTTAGGGCATTGTCTGAGTCCTTCTTCACCTTCTTCTTCTTAGTTTCAGCTGGTTTTTTCTAATTAGGTGAGAAAGGTCCACATTGCAGGCCTTGATTGGTCAATTATTGGGTCAAAAGTATAAATAATATAGGTGTCACCTCATTATTGGGTAGTTTATGCTTAAATAACCTTGGAAGGAGTTAGAGGCACCTCTATTTTCTATCTTGTTAGTTAGAGCTCACAGCTCTGTAGATAAGATAACAATTCATAAACACAGAGTCCGAACAGGAAAACCACGACTCCCGTGGACGAATCCCGGCTCTAACACAGAAAAAAGAAGATAAAAAACCTGGCAGGCAGGGGCAGCACTGACCAGCCCTGTTCCCCTGCAGGTTTCCTGGCCTTCCTGTGGTTTGTAGCTTTCTGCTTCCTGGCAAACCAGTGGCAGAGGACGACGCTGACCAGGGGCTTCGCGCAGGGCGCGGACGCGGCGCGGGCGGCCATCACCTTCTCCTTCTTCTCCATCATCGTCTGGGTGAGGGGGAAGAGCAGAAATGAAACCTGCCCGGGGTCAGGGCTGAGCTGGAGGGGGGACTCTGGGGTTTGGAGAAGTGAATCCTGGCGGGCAGCGAGGGGCTGTTCTCGGGAAAGCTGCGGGCGCTCCACGCGTGGAACTGCTGCAGCTGCAGCTCAGTCCCCTCTCGCTGGGGAATTCCAGGCTTCCCCTTCTCCCGAGAATGGGAAGTTTTGTTCCCTTTGAAAAGGTGAGCTGCCCTGATTTCAGCTCCTCCCTGGAGGCAGAGAGTCCCCAGGAGCAGATCTCTGGCCTGAGCAGGTTCATGGCACGGCAGGGGGATTTTGGGGAGCTCTCAGGCTCATCCACCCTGTCCTGGGACAAGCCAGACTGGCCCCTCTGCTGTTCCCCTGGAGAAGGGGCTTGTAGGAACCCCCTTGGCTCCCATTTTTGGCTCCAGCTGGGCAGAGGGAGTTCAGGCAGGGCTGTGTGAAGCCCACCTGGAGCCCACATGAACTGAACTCCCCGTGCAGAGGCTGGGTGTGGAGAGGCAGCGATGGCTCCGTGTTGCCTCCATCCCTCCTCCTTTCCCTGGGCACAGAGCCCCGGGATGTGCTCTAATTCCATATTGCCTTTAAAAGAATTGGGGCAAAAGCCAGTTTGGAGCTTTCCAGCAGCCAGCCTCGCTCCAGTTCTCCCCCAGTTGAACTGCTCCCTGCTTTATGATTATCCCGATAAATCTCTTTTAATCCCAGCTCTTCCCCATCATGGAGTGGCACAGGGAAGGGGCAGTGGGTGGGATTCCCCATCCCATCAGCATCTGCTGCCACCCCAGTCCCCTGTCACATCCCCAAGGATGGCCGGGATGGTTGGGAACCCATTCCTGGCTTCTACGGGCATTTTTTAGCCTCCTCAGGGCGTCATTTACAAACTAATTGAATTGTTAATGAAGCCTCCTGGAATGAGAGCGAGCGCGGGGCCCTCCCGGCTTTGCCGCCCACATTTCCCATTTCCCACCGTTTGCAACCTCAATTCCAGCAACCTGGAAAAGGGTGAAGGAGTCTCGGCAGAACTGACCCATTTTCCTGGGCTGGCACTCGGCAGCTTTCCCTCCCCACAGCAGATGGATTTATTGGGGCCAGCAGTGCCAGATCTGCACAGCCCGGGCCCCCCAGCCCAGGCAGAGCTCTGGGGGTCCCCCTGTCCCATAGAAACGGCTCCTGGGCTGTTCGGGGGGGCTTTGGGGCTGGGTTAGCTCTGGGGTACAAAGGAAGGGGGGGCAGATTGTTGGGGGGCTGCCATGGGCTCGGTGCTTTGCAGAGAGATGGGAGATGGGGAGATGTGGGGTCTGGAGGGGTGTAGGGCCCTGGGAGGATGTGGGATCCTTGGGGAATGTGAGATCCTGGGGATTTGGGGGATCCTGGGGGAATACAAGGTCCTGG
>VWYP01004191.1:167255-194770 GCA_013400435.1 Pycnonotus jocosus | reverse complement strand
ATTTGGGGGTTTGTGGGATCCTGGAGAGACATGGGATCCTGGGGAATGTGAGGATTTGGGGTTTTGTGGCATCCTGGGGAGACACGGGGTCCTGGACTCATGTGTGATGCTGCCGAGACACAGCATCCTGGGGGGGACACGGATCCTGGGGGGATTGGGGACTCCTGCGGGGGTTCTGGGTGTCCCCTGGGGTTCCCGGGGCTCGGTGGGGTGACAGCCCTGCCCTGTGTGACGCTGTCCCTCGCTGTCCGCAGGTGGTGCTGGCGCTGCGGGCGCTGCAGCGGTACCGCCTGGGCACGGACATGTCCCTGTTCGCCACCGAGCAGTTCGGCACCGACCCCAGCGCCTCCTCGTACCCCGGTTACCCCGGCGGCAGCGGCGTGGAGAGCACGGAGACCTACCAGAGCCCCCCGTTCACCGAGACCTTAGAGGCCAACCCCAAAGGTTACCAAGTGCCAGCGTACTGAGGGGGCTCGGGGCGGTGCCACCCCCTGCCCGGTCCCCAAATGTGTCCCAGCCCCATTTCCTTGCCGTGGCCACTCAGTGCCGGGTCCCTTTATTAGCTCGTTGTGCAGTGAATTCTGTACAGTGGTATTGGTTCTTGTCTTACCTGTCCCAGGGTTTCTAAAAGCAGTGTTCCCTCTAAGCCAAGGAGGAAGGGGAGGTTGGTACCACATCACCTACGAGTGGGGAAGAGGAGGAAATGCCCCCTCTGAGCTCTGCTGGGAAAGCCCAGGACGCCTTTTCCTCTCAGAAAACTGAGGAGTTTTTATCTCGTTCTTCCAGAGCTGACACAGAATCCATCCAGGGTGGGTGGGCAGTGGGGAAAGCTGGCCCTGTCTGCTCCTGCTGTGGAGCTCCCGGTCCAGCTTCCGTGGGAAGTGCCAAATTCACAGGGAATTCAGCGGGGTCTGTGTTATTTTCCTTTGTGTGTATTTGCTGTACAAAACAAGTATCCAAACAGGTGTTTCAAAACTTGCTTTGGAGGCACGGGGAGGGGGGCACAGCAGGCAGGGGTTGGGAGCAGTGCCCAGATTGCTTCCACACTTCAGCAGGTTCTGGTTGAGGGTTTAGAAAGTTACTCTTTGAAAGTGGAAACCAGCAGGAGCTGGTTGCTAGCTGGGAACAGCCTGTGATCAGTGGGAATGTGGTGCTTTGTGGTTCTGTTTCTTCACGGGGGATTGGGAAGTTTGTAAATTCCTAAGGAATTTTTGGCTGGCACCCTGGAGAGGTGAGGACCAAGGTGAGGGGCTCAGCCTCGACATCCAAGGCCATTAGGAGCAATACTGGACTTGTCTTTTTATTCTGGGAGCAGCCACCACCTGTCAGCTGCAGCAGAACCCCAGGAGGGGACACGTGTGTCACTCTGCAGCCTCCAGGAATGAGGGATCCAGGCAGGGAACTGGAGAGGCTTCCCAGGCTCCTGGAGTCCATCCTGTGTGGGCTCACAGCCCCGTTGTGGGATGAGAGCCAGTGAGAAGCACCCAGGAAAGAGGCTCAGGCTGAGGGTTCAGCTGCAAGGAACAAAGAAGAGAACGTGTGAAATCCAGTGGTCCCTGTCAGCCACCTGCCAGCCTTCCCTGCCCCTGTGGCAGCTGATCCAGGCTGAGCAGAGGAGCTGGAACTTGGAATTTCCAGCCCCGTTGGTGGCAGCTCCACCCCTGGAGGCTCCCGGCTCTCCTGGCAGTGCCTGTCTGTGCTGGCAAAGCCACCACTGCCTTCCGACCTCGTGAGGAGCAATAGCCACCACCTGTCCCCTCCCCGTCACAGCTCCTGGCTGCCATCGCCACAGCTCATTCCTGCTGCTGAGCTGCAGATCAGTGCACTAATCAATGAGCAGCAGATAAATGCACTAATTAAGCAGCCAATCATCCCGAGAGGTCACTGCCCGTGGCAAAGCCTTGGCTCCAGGTCCTGGCTGTGCCCAGCTCCTCACAGGACACCCCAGCTCAGTGCAGGATCAGCCTCAGTGAATTCCAGGATCTTTGTGGTTTTGTGGAGTCAGTTTTGCTGGGAAAGGAAAAAAAAAAAAAAACCCCGAGGATTTTAATACAGGGTACGGTGGAACTGTAGCAATATTTTCCTTAGAGGGAACACTGAAACTTTAGCAGCACAAACAGTACTCGTGTTAATATTTTAGCAAAATTATAATCAATTTAAATGTTTAAATTGATTGTACGTGAAGATAATGTTCGTTGGGTACAGTGTATTTTTTCTAACTATAACATAACTGTTCCAGAGTTTCTGTGTAACTGTAAAGAGCTAAAGCTGTGTCTGCCTGCGGGACACGTCCTGCCCCGTGTGCCCCCCGTGCTGAATTACACGCTCTGAATGTCCCCCCCCAGGCCTGCATTGCCTTTCTTTGCCCCCCACACGCACATCCCACCCCGCTGTGACCTCTGGAGCAGCAGCAGGGACACGGGGACCACACCAGCACAGTTCCTGGTGCTTCCCGAGGAAGCTTCAGCTTCCCAAAGTCAGTGTGAGCTTTTCCTTTTCCAGCTGCTCTGCTGGGCAGGGAGGAGCAGGAGGAAGGGTTGGGTGCCTCAGGGGCATCCTGGCAGCACAGGAGATGCTCCTTGATTAAACCAGAGCTGGGAATAACGTGTCCAGCCTCCTCATCACTCAACAGGCACCTGGAGGGAGGTGAGCCCTGATCCTGTGCACGCCAGGTGCTGTCCCAGGCAGTGCAGGGGTGGCAGCACTGCTGGGGTGGCACTGGGACAGGCAGGAGCCCACAGCTGGAGCATTTTTCCAGGGATTAGCACTGGGTTTGTGTCTGATGTGGCCACACCAAAGCCGTGTCACCAGGCAGGAGGGGACAACCCCAAACTGCCTGGCCATGGTGAGAGCCTTCACCCACCTCAGCCTGACTCAAACCACCCCATTTTGGGGTTTGTTGGTGCAGCTCCCCCCGGCCTCACAGAGCCCTGACCCTGCTGAGCTCAGCCCCGCTCAGGGGGAGGGTGACAGCCGTGCCTGGAATCCTGCCCTCAATCCCTTGGGAGCCCCCCCAGTGTCCCCAGAGTTGCTGGGTGTCACCTCAAGTGTGTCCCTCAGGCAGAGCAGGGTGTGCAGCTGGGGCTGTCACCAAACACAGCCCAAGGGGTGCAGAACCAGAGCCCTGGCTGTGGGTGCTGGGGTTCAGGTATTTGTAACATCCATTTTCATCTTTTCTCCTCTTTTTCTCCCAGCTGTGGTACAGCAGCACTTGCCCCCTTGTAATCACCCAGGCCACATCCTCAGAGGATGCCAGGGCTGTGCCAAAATTGTTCCCAAACCATGCCAGGATTGTCCTGAGCGTGCCAGGGCTCTGCCATCCTCACAAGCTGTTTATAACCCTCTGCTCTCCCCAGAGGTCAGCAGCACCTCGAGCTCACAGAGAGCAGGACCCAGCCCAAAAGCTTCTGCACAGTGTTAGCACCAACTTTGGGGGTAAAGAGTAGAATTCCAGCATTCTGCCTCTCCTGGAGCTGCATTCTGCCCCACCCTCTTGCTCCAGGAGGCTCTGTCACAACTCTGCTGTTTTCTCAGCACCGAGGTAACCACATCATGCACTGTGCAATTCAGTTACATTAAAAGATTTGGTATTTTTGCCAACATTTCAAGCTGTTCCAAGCAAAGGTGGAAGCTTTGCTTAAGCCATGTTTAGTAGAAGATATTCTGCCCCCTGCATTGCCTGCTCTGTGTCAGGGGCTGGAGCAGGCCCTGAGAGCAAACCCCGCCCTTTACAGGGCATCATTTGGGATCTCACTGCTCTTGTGCCTGGGATGAGGTTCCCATCAGTTCATGCCACAAGAAGTGACACCCACAGCATTTCTCTCCTCCTGCCCCTCAGTTCCTCACAGGGCTGTTTTGTACCTTCCCTTCCAGTGCCAGCCCCAAAGGCTCAGGGCTGGCTCTTGGCTCTGCCTGCTGCCCTCTCTAGCCGTGCTCATTCCTTAGGAAATCCCATCATTATTCCATGCTGTGGGAATTTCTCTCAGTAAAAACAGCTTTATATTTTACAGAGCCCTCCCAGCCTGTGCTGTCCCCAGGCAGGTGGCTCTGGTCCCCCCAGTGCCATCCTCAGTTGCATTTTGCCCTCTGTGTGTCACAAGCCCCCTCTCCCCCTCTCAGTGAGGCTCAGACCCAGCCCTCACTGCCTCAACTTGAACCCCCCAGTTCAGCTGCCTGGATTTTGTTGCAATACACATTCAAACCTCAGCTCCTTTAAGAGTTTTAATCTCCAACAGCTCCCACCTGAGGGTTGGGAAGTTTCAGTTTCTTTGCAGATACCTCTGTCCGAGCAGACGCTTCCAGGAGTTGCAGTTGTCACCAACCTCTGTGCAGTGTAGTATAAAGTGGACTGTGTATGGAAATAAGTTAAAAATGTTTACAATTTTGTATATATTATATATATAAAAAAATATCTTTTGAGAGAACAATCTGTGATTCTGTATTTTCGGTGTCTGTGTAAGCAACTGCAACTTATTTTCAATAAAGAGCTAAAAATGAATAGAAAAAAAAAAAAAAGATTTGGTAATAACTTTATTGAATCAGGTGAGCACAAGGAACAAGGAAACTGCAACATCAGGGCCCAGGGATGCAGCAGCTCGAGGGAACTCCCAGCAGCACCTCCCAGGGAACTCAGAGCTGCTGCTGGAGAAATTACTGAAACCCAAGGGAAGATAGAAGATGCTCCTGTAGGGAAGACATTTCACTCCCTGAACTTTACAAACCAAAGGGATGGGGAGAGTGGCAGCACCCAGCCCCCTCAGGGGTCCCTGCCTGGGGCCAGGATCAGGGACTGCCAGGGACTCATGCAGTGGATGAACAACCATGCAGCCAAATCACCCTCCCCAGCCCCTTCTGGGCCAAATCCAGCACGGGCAGGTGGTCAGAACAGTCTTAAATATTCAAGAAAATAAACCCAAAGCACTTTGCAGCCTGAGAGCAAGCAAAAATAATACATGTAAGGCAAGGAAGAGTGGCTGTAGGCAGGAGTAGCTCTTGGGTAATACTCAGAGCTCAATGTCACAGAAATGATGCTGCTAGAAAAGCTGTGTTTCCTCACTAC
The DNA here is from genome assembly GCA_013400435.1 of Pycnonotus jocosus. Taxonomy (NCBI): domain Eukaryota; kingdom Metazoa; phylum Chordata; class Aves; order Passeriformes; family Pycnonotidae; genus Pycnonotus; species Pycnonotus jocosus. Next base: position 189,711 of record VWYP01004191.1, on the reverse strand, counting down.
AAATTACATAAATTAACTTCAGCTTTATTCCTACACATTAGAAATAACTAAACCTGGAGATGGGAGAGAACCAAGACACTGAACTACAGCCATGGGGGGGACTCCTGGCACTCCATCACCTCAGAGCTGCTGCTGCTGGAGGGGGTCACTTCAGAGGAGGAAGAGATCCCCCTCTTCCTCTGAGGTGGGATTTGGGGGTGCCAAGGAACTCGAGCAAAGCTACATCAGCCTGGTGTTACCCAGGGAGGTGCAGGTGTCAGAGCACTGTAAACAGATAAATGCACTTAAAAGGCACTGCAGAAAACATGGTCAGTAATCAGCAGCATTTAATGTCCCAGGATGCTGTTGGGAGCTCCCACCAGGAATACATCCAAGAAATTAGAAACATGGCAGTCATTAAATAAAAGTTCCCGTGTGCTTTACAAAGAGTAAAGCCTTAATGCTGTTACTGTACATGCAGGGCTACAAAATCAGTTTCTTGAAAGAACTTTACAGAAAAAGTCAGAGGCAACTTCAAATCTTGCACAAATCAGCCCAGTTCTTCAAGCAGCAGAACTGACTCTGTTTGCAGAAAGGAAAACTCTGCAGCCCAGTGTTTGCAGCTCTCCTGGTCACATACCCCAGTGAGCAGCACCCTCTTGCACCTTTTACCCCTGACTAGTGTGATCTTCACTGAAATAGCACAAAAAAAAAAAAATCAGAACATTATAAGGGAAGCCACTTCCATTCATTTCAGTGATCCATAAACTTCCCCCACCCCCAAACCAGAAAGAAACCCCCAAACCAGAAGCTTATTCCCCTATTGTGTCCCCTTGTCATTCTGCAGATCAGAAAGGATTCCCAGCTATTGCATGTTCCAGGAGGAAGCAGCCCTGCCTGTTCCCCCTGCAGCTCAGCCTAACCCTAGCCTGGATTTGGGAGCTCAGACAGTGGGTGGGGACGAGCTCTGGCACATTCCCGTGATCCCTTTGCCCAGGAGGGCTTCCCAAGTCACCTCCTCTCTGCCTCAAGGGCACAAACCAGCCCCCCAGCTACTGCCAAACCTCATTCCAAAGTGCACATCCACAGCCAGAGGCCGGGTGGAGGCCCTGGGGAGAGCTAACTGATGATCCTGCTGATGGCCTGCAGCGAGGGGAACTCCTCATCCTCCAGATGCAAAGCTTTGTGGGTGACCACGTCCTGCTGGGTCAGCACCTGCCTGCACGTGGGGCAGATGTAGCAGTCGAGCTCGGCGGGGGAGTCCGACTGCCAGACATTCTTTTTGTTCTTTTTGGGTTTGTTGGAGCTTTGTTTCTCCTTGATCCGGAAGTCGTTGTGAGCAGAGAGCAGTTCCTGCTGCTTGGCCGTGTCTGGCAGCAACACCAACAACTCCTTGAAAATCTTCTTGAAGTTTTCCCCCAGCAGTTCCCGGCAGCTTTTGTAATACTGAGCTGCAGAGATCAGCCCCTGCAGGGGGGGACAGGGAAGGGCAATAATCAGAGGAAAATAAAACTACAGCCATTAAAAAATCCCACTGGAATTCAGGCCTCCCAGAAAGGGAGGCTTTGGGAAGCCACTCACCTGCCTGAACTGCCCAGAATGAGTTTTAAATTTATTGAACTTGGACTCGTCGCTCTGAAGAAATTCTTTAATGGATTGTATGAGCTGGATGTTCCTCTGCTGGAAGTTCTCAGGTATCAAGTATGATCCGTGACAGGATTTTGGCCTGTGTTGGAAAAGACCAGAAGTGACCCTGACACTGGTTTGTGTCACACAAAGATGCCCTGGGACATAAATCACAAGGCTGTTCTGGTTTTCAGCTGCACGTCCTTCCTCCACCCAGCTACACAAAAGCAGCACACAGCTGTCTTGTCAGGATAATAAAATATGGGATTTTCATATCAGATTCCAGCTTCACACAAGCAGAATGTTTAAAATCCAAGTTTAACGTGGTCCTGACAAGCTGTTCTGTGAGCTGGGTGCACTCAAAAGTCCTGAGCAAAGACCTCACTGTGAATAAACCAACAGATAATGTAAGTTCTGTATTAAACTGACACAAAGTTTTCCCAAAAACTCCTTTTTCTGTCCCAGAAGGAATCAGAGAGCAGCTAGTGGAAAGATCAGAGCAGTGAAGGTCACCAAGGAGAATAAGCCTCAGCACCTTGCTGCTGGGACTCCCACAGAATCCATGGGAACTACAGCAATATGTTGGAGCTGCAAATTTCCAAATAAATCTACAACAGACCAAGGTCTGAGCAGCCAAAACATTGCACAGGTTTGCAGTTCCTCAGACTTGTAACTACACAAGGCTGGTTTATTCGACTCTTCTTATTCTAATTCACAGCACCCTGGGACTTCTTCCCAAGGGGAATCTTCCCCTGGCTGGCCCTGCTTAGAGTCCCCCTCTGTGTGCTGTTTGACCCCCTGTGACACGAGTGAGGTGTCCCCCAGCCCCTGGCAGGCCCTTGACTCACTCTTTCAGAGCTGTAGTGACGGGTTCAGAGATGGTGGAGGATGGGATGACAGCGAAGCCCGGGGGGGGTTTGCTGACAGGCACCGACAGGCCCGGAGGCGGAGGAGGGTTCTTCAACAGCACCACGGAGTTAAAGCCTGAGGGAAGCACAGGGCAGGAATTAGAGCACCCACAGACCCCTGCCTGAAACCCACACCAGCGCCTGACACACTCTGCAGAAGCACCAAGAAGAGTTTGCAGTGCAGACAGCGCTATCTTGGAGAAAACCTAAAAAAAAAATCTTCAAGAAGCACTTGAGAGTGGCTGATGTTCCTCTACAGAGAAAGCGCTTTAATTATTCATTTACTTTCTCAATGGAAAATAATTTTGAAAGCCCACTCCAAATCACAATGAAAAACACTTTTGCATTATTAAAGTGAACACAAATCAGGGGAGGAGGCAGCAGGCCCAGCCTGGCCTCTCCCAGCAGGAGCTGCACAAACAGCGGTTCCGGTGCCTCCTGATGCCATCCCACTGCCATGAAAACCACTCCAAGTCACGTTTGGTGCTGTCTCTCTGCTTTGACAAGGTCGTGGCTAAAAGCATGGCAGGAAACCTCTGCCAGCACAGGAGGAAGTGGCCAAGGAAGTGAAGTGACAAGTGCCAGCAGGGACAGGACACAGCTGGACTCCCTTTGCCTGCAAGGCACAGGCTTCCAAGGCAAATCTTGGAGCACAACATATGGATGTGTCAGCCCTGGGGACAGGGAAAAACCAGCTCTTCATCCATGAGCCTCTCCCAGCCAGCAAACACCTCCAGCTGTGGGGCAGAGGTGATTCCTAGAGGACATTCCATCCCCCCTGTGACACCCAGGCTGCTTCTACCTCCACAGCCCAAGCTGGCACCTGGTGGCAGAACCTCACACAAGAGCCAGAAGGAGTTTACACAACACATCCCTGTGTTCTCTGGGCTCTCCTCAAGCAAAGCTGACCGTGCTCAGCAGTGCTTCTCCATCCCTGGAAGTGTCCAAGGCCAGGCTGGAGCAATCTAGTCCAGTGCAAAGTGTCCCTGCCCACTGCAGGGAATGCAATGAGGTGATCCTTAAGATCCTCCCCTCCTAAACCATTCCACAACGATGCTGCCATTCTTTCCCCGCTCACCTGGTGGCGGGGGCATCCTGGCTGATCCTGAGCTCCCAAGAGCTGGGAAGTCTTCCTGAGGTGAAGGGCATTTGTTAGTCACTGGGGGCTTTTTAAGGCCGGGGGGCTCTTTGGGTGTAGCACAGCCAGCTGATGGTTTCTCCGAGTGCCCGTTGACGATGGCTGTGGCTCTGTCGGGGCCGTGAGCAGCAGGGAACACCTTGCAGGGCTGCTCTGCCTCCGGGGCCTTCTCTGCGGCTGGCCTGGGCAACAGCGCCTCCTGGGGCGGGCGTGGGGACGACGGGCTCTGCTTCTCAACCCCCATCTTCTTTTTCTTGCCCACTTTCGTAAAAGTTTGTGAGGTAGAAGCTGCCAGCAAGGAGGAGACGTCGAACATGGTCGGGGCGTTGCGGATCTCCTGCGTGGTCAGGCCGCCACCGCCGTCCTCCTCGTCCGACTCACAGAGTTTATTGCTCTTCTTGCTTCCTTTGGAGGTGTTCAAGGATGGTTTTTTGGCTGGCTGGTTGATGCAGGGGCTGCTCATGGCTTTGACCACGTTTTTACTGGAACTATTGTTCCATGCAGATGTGATGTGAGTTACTGTCTTATTGGTGGGCTTCACTTTGGACACCAGGGCTGGGAAATCCTCCTCCTGGAAGGCCGCTTTCCTGGCAGTCGCCGTGTACGTCAGGGACATCCCTGATGAGATGCTGGGAGCTGCAGAGGAGGACAAGCTTGGGAAATCTTCTTCTTTAAGCTTAACCAGTGCTGGTTGGGCAGAGCTGTGGGGAAGGGAGAGGGTTGGAGTTACTGAGGCAGCAGAACCCCAAGGGACAGCACAAACCCACAACTCCCTGCTCCTCCTCAGTCACTCAGGGTGGCACAACAGGAGGTGTGGACTGGATGATCCTCGTGGGTCCCCTCCAGCTGAGGATATGATTTGATTCTATTCCATGATTCTAAGAACAAGCCAGGAGCTGAAGCAACACCTGATGCTGCTCATGTTGGTGAGTAGCACAGAAACAGCTCCAGGCAGGAGGGACGGGGCAGGGGAAACCTTGGAGGGATCAAATGATCTGGAAAATTATTTTCCCCAGAAATGCAGAACACATCAATCAGCTTCTAAATGTGCTTTGTCCCTGCTGCAGGCCTGCACAGACTCACCCTTGGAGAGGTCCTGCTGCAGAGCCGATTGCTGGAAAGTCGTCGTGGCTGAGCGCTCCATTAGCAGCTGCTTCTTTTGGAACAGGGACAGAAAGAGCAAAGACATTGTTTGCAACCCAAACCCATTCACTCCAGAGCAGGGGCTATCAATGGCCATGACAGCAGCACTACCAAGGCCTATTTTCAGCTGCTGCTGATGTCATTAACTGACATTCTTTCCAGAAGAACAATTTAAATCCATGCATCACTGTTTCCTTCAATTAATTGTGTTGCCCATTATGTCATGGCATTCAGGAAATTCATGATACTTTAAATGAGTAAAACATGGCTAAGGCAGAACTTTCTGAGGGAACCTTCCAGACACTGAGATACCCTGCAGGACCTGTCCAACACTCACCTGTGACATCATTTGAAGACTTTGGCACACGTTTGGAGCCGAGCACGTCCAGATCCCTCAAATCTTCCTTTCTCCCCCTGCTGCTGCTGCCTTCCTCTTTGTCCTCCACCCTCTTCTTCTCTTCCTGCCTTTTGGCTGCCACAGATGCTCTGACTGCTGCTGCAACATCTCTGTCTTCTTCTTCCCTGCAGGACAGGTCAGATTCCCTTGGTCAATGGGATCACAGAGCAGCTGCCTGGCTGCAGTCTCAGCTCTGTGGTGCCAGCTCTGGTGAATCCCTGATCTCGTGCTGCCACCTGCTGAAAATCCCAAACCAGCCCCAGCACTCCAATCCACCCCAGCCAGGCAACATTTTCCCCCCTGAATTTCCAAGTTCCATGTGCAGGAATAACAATCCAGGCCAGAGGAAACCGGGGTGAACTGGGAGAGACAGTACCACGGATGCAGGGGGCACCTGTCTCCAGGTTCATTTCCAAACTTTATGGAATCATTCTTGGAGGCCACAGGAACCCTTTGAGACATGGCTGGGCATGAACTCTCAACACATGCACGATCCACATGCGACACCAACTGAGGAGTGTTTTGGGATGGACATTTTTCCCCCCAGTGGAATCACCAGTAATGAACCAGCTGCCCATCCAGCAAGAAAAAGAAGAAAATAAGATGTGCAGGATGTAAAAACCACTTGGGTCTGGTGTGGATGAAGAGACAGAGAAATGCAAAGTTTCATTTCAATACTTAACCCTTTTCCTTTTCCAAAGTACTCAGTCTGGCCACACAGAGATCTGTTAGTTCAATGAAAAGCATGGTCCTTAGAACAGGAATTTCACGATTACCCAGACCAAAAACTCCACTAAACCTGCACAGACTTGTCACTTACTTCAGAAAATCCTATTTCGAGAAGTTTGCATAAAAACAGCTGCTGGAATTAATTTAGAGTTCTGAGTTTATTTAACCCACAAGCTGAGGGTTGCATTGTTTGCTTCCTGAGCTGAAACCTCACACAAAGTAATTCCATGATGACCAAGCAGTGGCCAGGACACAGGCTTGGACTGGAAGCTCTCAGCTAAGAATTCACCATGGAGGCCTCCAAATTTTGTACCACTTCCTTCCTCCTAATCCAGTAAAATATATTGTGAATTGGCAAGTAAAAGCCAACACTAAACGGGAATAAAACTCCACACAAGGTTATGCTACTCACCTCTTGTACCTCCAGCTGCCTCTCCTGTTCTGCTGGTTCCCTCGGCTGCTCAACCTGCCCGCCCTCCCTTGCCTGTTGAACCTGTCAACCTCCTCGAAGTCCTCTGCACCTACAACACCTAAAACAGAGGGGAAGGATGATCACTCTCAGTTATTTCTCTAATGTAGGCATCACACCGTGCCTGAAAAATGCAAAAATACACTGGTACAAATAAATTATCTTCATTTCTTTCTGATGACCAAGTCAGCAGTTCTCCTAAAATTACCTGTCCTCACTAAACTCACACAAAGGGGAAAAATCCTACAATTCAGGCAGGAAGGGATGTCTGGGTATCACCTGCTCCAGCCCTTTATTTAAAGCAAGGCCAGCTCTGAAACTACTTCAGAGAGCTTTGTCTGGGCAGGTTCTGGTTAGCTTCAATCTCTGCAGCCTCTCAGGCTGGAGAAGCCTTCTCAATCTCTGCAACCTCTTAGGCTGGAGATGTCTTCTCAAACTCTGCAGCCCCGCAGGTTCAAGAGGTGTTCTCAGCCTCTACAAACTCTTGGAGCTGTTCCTTGTCTACCTTCTTTAGAGGAATTTCCTCATGGCTATAAAATATTCACCAGGTGCTCTTGAAAACTCTTAAGAGAACAAGAGCTCAAACTGTTTGGGTGAGAGAGAGACACCTTAAAGGACATCATGTTCCCAAGCAGCAACACCTTCCACCAGACCAGGCTGCTGCTTGCCCTGTCCAACCACGGGCACTTCCAGAGATGGATCAGCCCTGGCAGTGCCTCCCCACCCTCCCGGGGTACCCCGTGCCCCGCTGACCGTCGTTCCTGCGCGGGTGCCGGGGGGTGTAGGTGAACTGCAGGTCGATGTGGCGGTTCTGGCGCGCCTCGGCGCGGCTCTTGCTGTGGCAGGCGCTCTTGTGCGCCTTGTAGTCGATCTCGGTGCGGAAGGCGTGCGTGAACTGCTCCGAGCTGCAGCGGCCCTCCTCGCACAGGAAGTGCTTCTCCCTGAAGTGCTCCCGCAGGTATTCGTAGTCACTGGGAAGGGAAAAACTCACAGATGACCCTTTCCACTCCTACAAAGGTGATATNAGGAAGTGCTTCTCCCTGAAGTGCTCCCGCAGGTATTCGTAGTCACTGGGAAGGGAAAAACACACAGGTGACCCTTCCCACTCCTACAAGGGTGATATCTTAATTTTTATCTTTTGTATTTTCCAGATTCTGCACTGCCTTGGTATATAACTCTGAACTCCATATAAAGCATTAACATGTTCTCCTTGCAGTTTAGTCAGACAAAACAATCCTTTTCCAGCCTGAGAACCAAGGACACTGTAGCAACTTTGGGCCCAAAAAGTATAAGCAGCAAATTGAGGAGAGCAATCTGAGAGGATGGGACTTCATGACCTGAAGCTGTAATTGGACAATTAGCCCCAATATGGAAATGGACCAAAACTTATAAAAGTGTGAAAATTCATGACAGGGTGTCCATCTTGGGGGTAGCCCTGGCCAGGCTCTTGTACTACCCAAGGTGTATCCTTTGAAGGCCTTAATAAATACCTACTTTATTCCTTTAACACTGTCCAGCCTCTGTTCTAGTCAGCCTCTCAAGGCACCAAGGTGAGGGCAAGCCCTGGTGGTTCATTTGTCTTTATCCCCAGGGATGTTTTCCAGCTGACACTGCTTCTGTACAGCCTACACAAGGTTTGGATGTCAAAAACCACCCAGATGTCAAACCAACATCACTGGCTGAACAGAGCTGACCCCTCCCAACATGCCCTTCTGATGGCACATGGCTTCATTGAGGACAAGCTTCAACATCAACCACTTCAAACGCTACCATCCCCTAAACTCAAAGCAGACCCAAGGGATTTTCCTTCAAAATTTAAGCTAGAGGAATGATTCATCCCAACAATCTGCTTGCCTGTAGTACTCCTGAGCCCCCTCGGAGTCACAGAAGTGGCAGAAGTAGTGATCCCTGCGCAGGTGTTTGAGCAGCTCGTCGTTGTCCAGGTACCGCTCGTCACAGAACTTGCAGAGGGGGTGGCCCCGGTGGGAGGTGTCATCAGGGTCCCCATGGATCCTGTGCCGGGCCAGGTCCTTCCTGGAATACCATTTCCTCTCGTAGGTGAAGATCTGCAGAGCAGGTGTTGTGTTAATAGGTTTGTATTTATGGATTTGTATTGTTTTCTATGGTCACAGACCCAAACAGAACAAGCCAGGCTGTGTCCAGCTCCTCCATCTGTAGGGGTGGAAGATTTGCTTCAAGAAGATGCAGTTTGACCACCAACACCTAAAATTTTTGGTGGACAGGAAACAAAATTCAAGTGATGGATTCAAATAACTTGCATTTCCCTGATCACTGGAAATGGATTTAACTCACTTTTTTCCCTTTGGAATCTCTTTATGCTGTGACAAATTTAAATTATAATCTCTGGGGTGGAAAAATCCTAACTATCTATTTATCAACAAACAGAATTTTGCATTCTCAAATTTAAAAACCCCAGGTGAGTTGTTGTACTTTTCTCTCACAGCAACCACCCCAAATAGCTGCACACAGAGGAGATTCAAAAGTGAACAAACTGTGTATCACAAACCAACCCTCTGTCCCCACTACCACGTGAGCTGTTTTGGTAGGGAGGGTTCTGGAGATGCCAAAAAGATCAACCTAGACTTGAGAACAGAATATCCTTTATTTCCGACCTAGACAAGGACTGGGAAATTGCTCTGGGAAAAAGCTTTGTTTGGGTTTGCAAAGGCTGATGGACTGAAGCTTCCACAAGTTTAAGAGTTTCTTTTCAATGGGTACAAGTAACATGGGACTTTTTTCTTTGAAATAAAAATCTCCACAATATTTCTGAAATTAAAAAACAACAGTTTTAATATTGTTTGTGAGAGAAAATGGCAACCAAGTTCCTTCAGTGCTGGCTGAGCATAAAGCACCTCACCAGAGCTCAAAGGACACCAGGAGATCCTGCCATCCTTTCCCACTTCCCTTCAATCACTTCCAGGGATTCCAAGACCACAGCAAAGATCCAACTCAGTTCCCAAACTATCAGGGTTCTTTTAGGTCAACCTGCCCACTCCTGGATCCCATCCCTTTTGGCACCAAACCCCAGTTCACCTGGCACAAACCAACTGTGGCACCACCACTGTGGGGTTTAATTTAAAATCTGGAGAACCTCCAGGCCCTTTTCCTTAATCAGTATACAGAAGGAGAAAGGCTTAAAATAAAGCAACTGGCCTCACTGCAGGAAGAGGGAACTTAAATAAATCTTTGCTGTTCTGCCTTCCCACCTTCCCAGGAACTCCTGGAGGTCATGGAGGGAAATCCCTCTCCTTCCCACACATCCAAGCAGAGGCCCAGCTCACCTTCAAGTGTTTGACACAGAGTTTACAGCAGAAGAGCTCGTGCTGCTTCCTCATGTGCTGTTCCAGATCTGCAAAGGTGTTGAAGGGTTTTGCATCCGGGCACAAGGAGCATTCGTGCTGCAGCAGCTTCCTGAGGGATGAGAGAGATTCCCAAAAAATGATCCAATTCCCTCTCAGCACCCCGACACCTTCAGCAAAACACAAATGTTCCATCCTTGGCAGGAGGCTCCAGCTTTCTGGCTGCCCCTGCAATCTGCAGTGAGGGTTGGGACCTGCTCATTCCAGGAATTCTGCTGGATGGCAGGAATGGGATGGAACCAGATTACACCAAGGTTTCAACTGCTGGAGAAGACCTGAGCAGCCACAGAGTAGGAACCACACTGCAAAACTAAGTAAACTGAAACAAACCCTTCCCCTGCTGGGGATTCACAACATTCACATCCAATTCCACTACACTTCCCACTGGCAGAAACTGAGGAATACGGTGGGGAGAGATAAAGAATTGTATTAGGAAAGGAAGGAAAAACCCCATCCCCAAACCCCATGACATAATGGTTCCAAAGCAGACCTGAGCACTGGTCTCACTGGGATACTCCCACTCCCTCATTCCCACAAATATCAAGCCATGCAAAACTGTAAATGTACCAAAGTTACATTCTCAGCACAAATCAGGGTGAATATAATGCCCAGTTTTCCAAGGAAAAGGTTCCACTGCCTGCATGGCTTTATCTTTTCCACTTCTCTTTCCATTATCTCAAACCCTCTCAATTAAGACTGTTATGAAAAGATTTGTAGAACATCATGCTAATGCCGTGCTTTGTTCTGCACTGGATTTCCTACTCCACCTTTTTTCTCTCCCATTCAGAATTAAGGTCTTTGTGTGAAGACAATGTTACTGTTCATGCAATACCTGGCACACCTGGGTTTGGTTAGTCCTTATTCAGCACAGCAGTAATTACAACAGTAATTAAGTCTTTATCAATTTCCATGGCAAGCAGCCACGCAAGGAATGAGAAGGTTTTCAGCAAGTTTGCCATTGTTAAAGATGCCAAAAATGACTTTTATTGGGAGAGCAACACTTGTGTGTCGTGTTGGTGAATCCAACACCGCAGCTCCCAGGAGCTGCTGAGCGTTCAGTGCCCTGCCCCAGGCTGTCACCTTGCCAAAAACACCTGCACGGCAGGTGACTCATGTCCCCAGCTCCTCAAATCCCAGGAAACCACAGCACCCCGCCCTCCCACAGCAGCAGCACTTCCTGCCACGTTCCCGTGCCCCACCACGTGCTCGGGGGACATTCCAAGGAGGAGCCAGGGCTCACCTGTACAGCGCATAGACCTCTGCATCCATGAAATAAATGTCGTATTTCTTCTCATGCTGCAGCTGGTGCAGGGCTATGGAGGAGAAGGATGGGAGCTTCCTCCCGAACACCACCTGTGGGAACAGCACCGGGGTTCCAGGAAAAGCTCCTCGGCACAAGCTCCGGGAGCTCCCCACGCCCACAGCCTTGTGCCAGCCTCAGCTGTCACCTCCCCCGGGCACTGTCCCCTGCTGTCATCACAGCCACAGGACATCTTATCAACCCGCCAGGGAAACGTGGATTGACTCAGCCTGGCCTTTGGAGTTTGAACGAGCCTAGGAAACGTTTCTGATCTGTTTTGCTCCCACAGCTGTTCCCAGAGTAAATATCCTCAGCCAACAGCAGAATTGCTACTGCAACGCCTGGCTGGAGCCCTGCCCTCGGCTCCTCCCCGTCTCCTGGAGGATCACCCTGGAGTCTCCAAAGTGACAAGTGACTCAATGTCAGAGGGTGGCAAGGAAACCACTGCTTCTTCTTTCCTCAACTCCCAGGAAAGCAAGGAGCTAAACACACAACACTTGCTGGATTATCTGTATCACACACCCCCTCTCAGGGCATTTCCTTGCTCCCAGCTGCCCCCGCTGGGCTCTGAGCACTGCAGCTCTACCACTGCCTGCTCCAGCACACATTCCCAGCCTGGGAATTCCTGGGGTAGCACCAACATTCACGTAACAGCTGGAGTTACCAGCCCCAGCTCAGAAAAACATAAATACAGTAAAGAATTTCTGTTCTTACAGCAAAAGTTACATTATAAATCTAGACGGACATTCCTAGAGAAGCTGTGACTGCCCCTGGATCCCTGGCGGTGTCCAAGGCCAGGCTGGAGCACCCTGGGACAGTGGAAGGAGCCTCTGCCCGCGACAAAGGTGGCACTGAATGGGCTTTAAAGTCTTCCAGGATTTTACGATTCCATGATACCTCCTGGAGCAGGGAGCAAAAGCTCTACTCTTTGCTGCCAGAGCGAGCCCTGCTGACTTCACACCATAAACACTCACTCCAAACTCCATTTTCTTCACGTTTTGTTTCCCACTCGTCCAGGCAGGAGCAGGGCAGAGGACGGATAACCCGAGCCGTGCCGGTTCCACCCAGCACCTTCCCCGTCCGCTCTGTGCCCGAGCGCTGCCCCGCCCGGCCCGAGGCCCCCGTCAGCGCCGGGCCCGGCCTCACCTGCCGCAGCTCCTCCCGGCACACGGCGCAGTACCGGACACCGCAGAGCGCCCGCATCCGCACGGAGCAGCGGTAGCAGATCGGGTGCTCGCAGCGGCCCAGGGCCACCACGTCCAGCTCCCCGCAGCACAGCACACACGGCCCCTCCGCCGGGCCCGGCCCCGCGCCGGCCATGGCGGCCATGGCGGCCTCGGCCCCACGCCGCCCCGCCCGCACCACTGAGCGCGGGCTAGAGCGCCGCCCCACCATAGAGACGCGCGCTCACACGGCGCTCCTCGGCCATAGAGCTCCGCCCAGAGCGCCGCCGAGCTGCCGGAATTCATTCCCCCCACGGTGACAGCACCGCCCCACTGATGTCACGGCGCGGGCCTCCACGGCCGGCCATAGAGACGCAGCGCGGGGATCATAGAGATGCGCGGGGCGGAGCGGCCCCGGCTGGGCCGCTCTGGCTCCCTCCCGGTGGCGGCTCTGAGGCGGAGGAGGACCCCGGGGCTGTTCGGGGGTCCTGGACACAACCGGGGTCCTTCAGGTCTTTCCTGGTTGTGGGATCATGAGGAGCTCAGACTCTGCACCTCAGTCTGCGGGGACATGAGGGACCCCATAGCCGTTCTTGCTGTCTCTGGATGTGGGGACATGGGGGACTCCATAGCCGTTCTTGCTATCGCTGGATGTGGGGACATGGGGTACCTCATGCTCGTTCCTGTCTCCCGCTGCTGATTTATGTGGGATTTTCCCAGTTCAAACCCCTCCCCTGGTCTGCAAACAAACCCTCCATGGATTCATCAGATCGCCAGCTCCGCCACTTGATTTAATTTTTAATTTCATAACCCAGCGGTGCGTTTTCCCGGGTAAGTTGGGAGTGATTGGGGAAATAAAAGTGTTAAAAAGGTACTTGAAACATTGGAGACGCTGGGATTTGTATCCACGAGAGCAGGAACACGAACGAGCTCGGTGTAATATAAACAAACCTTTATTTGCTGCAGGCGCTGAGTCACACGCGGCATCCAGGTCTCACCTGTCCGCAGCCAGCCCAGGTGAGCTGGGGTCACACCTGCCTGGGAAAGGCTCGGGAAGGTTTGTCCCGATCCTGCCCTCGCAGCCCAGCCGGGATTTAAATCCGCTCTGTTCCTGAGAGATGGGAATTGCGGCTGCTTGGACAGGAGAGGGTGCTCCAGGAGCATGGAAAAATGCTTGAACAGCAGCCATGTTCCTCTGGAAGTGGGGAAAAAAGAAAAGAAAAAAAAGAGTGGAAAGAAAAAAAAAAAAAAGAAGAAGCATAAAAGCTTGTTTGGCCACAGCACAAAGGAACACACAGGAAGTTTTTAACAATTTGCTGTCTCCCATCTCTTTTTCTTCACAGATCCCTGCTAAGTGACCAATGTAGGATCATTGAGACATAAAATCTTGGAATGGGTTGGATTGGGAGAGACCTCAAAGCCCACCCGGTGCCACCCCTGCCATGGGCAGGGACACCTCCCACTACCCCAGGGTGTTTTAAGCCCTGTCCAGCCTGGCCTTGGACCCTCCCAGGGATCCAGGAGCAGCCACAGCTTCTCTGGGAATTCCATCACCACCCTCACAGCCAGGAATTCCTTCCTCATATCCCATCTAACTGCCCTCTAGCAGTGGGAAGCCTTTCCCCCTCGTCCTGTCACTCCAGTTCATGATGAAATTCCTACTGAATTCCAAGCATCTTCCTGGAAGATCGGATTAGCACCTTAATGGTTCCAATCTTCTTTCTTTTCCCTGACTTCTTTGTCATTTGAGTCAAAAGTTGCTCTTCGTTTTCTTTGAGCCATAAACAATCATTTCAGGACAAAGCAACTCATCAAATAGACCATTAAAACATCCCATGATGTTCACCAGCCTCGGTTAACGACATCTGTGCCATCAAATAAATTAAGTAATAGGTTTGTTAAGTGTTTGGGAGCAGATAATGAAGGATTTGAACGATTTGGATCATTGGGTACAACAGGTAATATTTACTTTCTCCTAGAGAGCCCCATTTATCCCTCTTGAGCGTGGAGTGGGATAACACACGTCTTGCTAATCAACCCTGAAGTGTGTTTGGGTGGGGCTGCGTGGAATAATTAGGAATGACTGTGGATGCTGGCTGTAATTACTCCAGGAAATGTTCCCCGAATTAATGACACTGTTGAAAATGTTTTTGTGCCCCAACTGCATCACCCAATTTTGGAGAGCAATTAGCATGAAATGAGCTGGAGGCTGCTGGCAGTGATGTGCTGTCCTGAGTGTCACTTGGCTGGGGAGTGACACCATGGCTCAGGATCATAAACACACCTGGCATGGAAAGGGACATTACTCATGGCCAGGATGATGGGACACGGACACTCAGCAGGAGCTGGGACATTTCAAAGTTCAGATCTGGTTGGTGACATCCCTTCCCACCAGCCCAGGAGCACCAAGGACCTGATCCAAAGCCCTGGTGCTGCAAAGTGTGTCCATAGCAGTGTGATTTTCCCCCAGGAGTGTGTGATATTCCTGGTCCTGCTGTTTCCCAGGCAGGCAGCAGCTCCTCAGCTGGGGCATTTTCTGCTTTTGGGATGATATTTGTTATAATCAGTGTCTGGGGTGGAAAACAGTGAAGATTCCATGTCCCTTCATGGTGCAGATGAACTTCCCCCAGCCCTGGTGGCTCGTGCCAGGTCAGATCCCGTCCTCAATTTTCACATCCAGGGAGTTCATTTGGATCAAATCCCACATAAGGATATCATAGAATGGTCTGGGCTGGAAGGAACCTTAATGATCATCTGTGTTCCTGTGATCCATCCCTGAGCTCTACATCCACCATGGGATGACCCATCCCAGCCCAGATCCCAGCTTTTGCCACATTGCCACTGGCAAAGTTGGGTGTCCTTAACTGTTGCCTCTTGTTCTTCCTCCACAGCACCCAGACAGCAGCTTGGAACAGCCCTTCCATGGCACCACGGCCTCAGGCTGCACCAGGGAATGTCCAGGTTGGATATTGGGAAAATTCCTTCATGGTAAGAGCTGTCCAGCCCAGGGCAGTGTTGGAGTCCCCATCCCTGGATGTGGCACTTGAGGACACGAGTTAGTGGTGGCCTTGGCAGTGCTGGGAGCATGGTTGGACTCCATAGTGTTGGAGCTCTGTTCCACTCTCAATGATTGTGTGATTCCATGATTCCATATCCTGCTAACACAGCCCTGCTGCCACCATGACTCCTCCAGCAGTTGGACTCATCTTTCCACAGCTGTAAAATGCTAAAAAAACACCCCTATCTGTTCCATTTTGACATCATCACACAAGATATTCCCACTCTCCTGGCATTCCCATCATCATCAAGCAGCACAAAGAATTGCTAAAAAGCCAACATTGAAACATTCAAACTTCACCAAAGCCTGTTTTCATCTCTTCACCCTTCTGGAGAACCATCCTGCTGGTATCTGTGAGTCATGTGTTGAGATTAATTTATTTTGTGGTGCAGAAAGGTTTTTATAACCCTGTTTGAAGGGATTGAATCATTCTTTGCTGATGATTTAAAGATGCCGGTTTATTTCTCTGGTGATTGCAAATGAAAGTCGGATCTTAGCACTGAGTGTGACCCCAAAACATAAAGAAATAAAATCTTATAGAATTAACTGGGTTCTAAATGTCTTAGTTGGTGCTTAGTTCTGTGTGTTGGCAGGCAGGGAATGTTTCCTTCCCATGAAAAAGGGTTAACAGTGACACTTGGGATAGTTGATTTCCACGTTTACTCACTAAACATCCCATAATAACTGCAGGAAAAGGCCCTTCTCCAGTCATTTCATCAGCAATAGACAGACTTTGGAATAATTGATCAGTCTGGAGATGAGCACAACAAAGCCATTCCACTCACCAGAGCCACAGATCCAATATTTATGGTTCAGCACTGCGATCCTGCCCAAGTGTGGAACTAAAGGTTAAGCCTTGGATTCATTTCCCATTCCCAGCTTGGTGCCGACGCGGCTCATTTGCAGCCGAGGCTCTCAGTGCAGAACGGGGACATTTGTCTTCATTTGATCAAGTTTCTGCTAAAAGTGATGTTTTTCTCAGCGTTTTGTTTTAAGGAAAATATGTCTCAGCAAGCCCTCGAGCAGTGGCTTCTCACAGGGATCTCATCGCATGGAATCCTGGAATGGTTTGGGGTGGAAGGGGTCTTCAAACCCATCCAGTCCAACCCCAACACCTCCCACTGTTCCAGGGTGCTCCAAGCCCTGTCCAGCCTGGCCTTGGACACTCCCAGGGATCCAGGGGCAGCCACAGCTTCTCTGGGCACCCTGTGCCAGGGCCTCCCCACCCTCCCAGGGAAGGATTCCTTACCAATATCTCATCTACCCCTACCTTCTGGCACTGGGAAGCCATTCCCTTGTCCTGGCTATTCAGGTTGCACCAGGGGATGTTCAGGTTGAATATTAGGGGAAATATCTTCATCTTATTAGGGAAAATATTTTCAAAAGGCTGCCCAGGGCAGGGGTGGAGTCACCATCCCTGGAAGTGCTCAGAAAATGTGTGGATGTGGCACTTGGGACAGGGGTTAGTGGTCAGCGAGGTGGGGGTGGCTTGATGGTTGGACACAGGGATCTTAGAGGACTTTCCCAACCTTAACCTGTGCAGATTTGCTTGGAGGCAGATTTATTCTCAAATACACCCCTTCGAGCCCCCCAGCCATCTCACACATGTGCGCTGGAGAGCCTCACCTAATTAAATCTCAGGAAAACAGGAGAGCTCTTGGGAGTTGTGTGGGCTTTGGTTTCGAGATCTCAGGACTGTCAAATGAAAGATTCATCTCCCAGCTCTTTCTCCTCGCAGCAAACACTGCAGAGCAGAGCCAAATTTACTCTGCACTTCACACATCTGGGTATTAACTCACTGGTGGGGTTGGGAATAACTTCCAGGAGAAAGACTGACTCATGGACTGGAGGGGGCTGAGGGTCTGCTCACATTTCAGATACCAGCCCATGGCATCTTTCTTCCCTGCTCTTTTCCCTGCTTCTCAGAGTTTTTTTTGTCTTTGCTCCTTTCCTGAGGCAGCACTGCCATCCCACATGGTGGGGAATTTCTCATCAGGGTTCCTTGGTGGTGTTATGTCACACACAAACCACTCTGTGATGCTGCTGCTGCAGCCCTTGACGTGTTTGGAGACTTTGAATCTTCTGCCAAGCACAGGAGAGGCAAAATCCAGGGCGGGGTGGGCGTTGGTGTCTCACAGTCCATCCTCTCACCCAAGAGGCCCCACCAGAGCTGGGTTCTCCAGCTGATGAGTCACCCCAGGAGTGAAGGGTCACTCCTGCACCTTGTAGGATGATGGACAACTTCATTAAGCTGGAGGTGAGGGTCCCTCTGTGGGTTTGGTGAATCTGGACCTCTGGTTTTGGTCCCCCAACAGTGATTCAGTGATTCCCTCTCTGTACCTCGGTTTGAAGCAGAAATAATTCCACTGACTCACCTGGGGGCTTAACTATTGTCTGCAAAGGGCTTTGAAATCCTAAAGGGTCAATGCCTTGAGAGTGTGGGTGATTGTGGCGTGAGCTCAGCCCAGAATCCAGGCGGGGAGACAAATTCCCTTGGCTTGGAGCAGCAACTCCGTGAAGCTCTGCACAAGTATCACAAGTCTGTGGGGGTTTTTCCTTACCTTTGTGCTAATGGATCCATTGTTTCGTGTAAAGGTTTCTCCTGCTCTTGTTCTATCCTGTGTGACATTTACAGTACTCTTTGTTCCATTAGCAAAGTAACTTGAGATAGTTTATTATCCTTTGGAGACTTCACTGCCTTCTGTTTAACATCCACGTGACTGGACCCTGAAGACAAAACCTCTTAAAATAGTGTGTGAGGCTAAAAATAGTGAGGAATGCGTTGTTTCTTAGGAGTCAAATAATTAATTTAGTGCACTTCAGCAAGATCTGCAACATTAGGAAACACCCCTTGTTGTTTCCTCTTTCTCTTCAGAGCCACCAAAGCTTGCAGCAGCTTTCTCAGGGAGTCAAGGTGTGTTTTATCTCACAGCTTGAAGCCGTAATTTGTTTCTAGCAACTACAGCTCCTTTATTCCAGAGCAACAGACAAATAGCATTTAATCACGTTCTGAATCACCGGGGGCAGGAATTGCTCTGTGATCCGAGTTTGTTACACAAGGACACACTGGAGATGCAAGCAAATGGCAAAGGTTATTGCTGGGGTTTTCTGGTGTGCTGCCACCACAGCACCTGAGGGACCGGGGCTGTTTGGGTCCCCCTCAACGAGTGCCTCATCCCAGCCCCACACAAACACTGCTCTGATTCCCCAGGAGCTCAGCAGTGGGGTGGGTGTTGGAAAACATCAGGATTTACCGAGCCACATGTGTGGGAATATCTTTTCCTTGCCATCAAGACTTTGCTCACTCCCAGGCTGAAGTAATGAAGGAGGCAGCAGGGATGTGAATCTGGGAAAGAGACAAAAGGGGAAGTGCAGGGATTCGGTGTCTGGGCAGAGATAGAGCAGTGGGGAATCAGAGCAATGCCCTGGGCAGCCAGGCAGGGTGTTCATCGTGTCACATTTTGGAGTGAGATCTGCAGTCCCAGCTCACTCAGCTGCTGAGCTTCCAACCTTGTCTGAAAGTCACCTCCTGACAGCAGCCCCAGCCATGCTCCAGCTCGGGGAGTGCCTGACACTGCCTGGTATGGGATGGGCAGCAAAACCCAGCCCTTCTCCAGCTTCAGCTTCAGCTTTGTGCCTCCAGCTGATTTCACAGCAGTGAAGCTGCTTTTGGCTGATTTGTGTCTGTCTCTCCAAGGCCAACCTGCACAGGAAGGCAGAGCTGGGCAGTGTCCAGGTGAAGGCCCTTGGACCAGGAGGCTCCAAGTTACTTGGGCCAAACTTCTGTTCCCTCGTGTGGTCTTTGGCAATGTGCTGAACACTCTGTGCCTCAGTTTCCCAGCCTGAAGAACAGGATGATCCCAATTAGCAGAGTTGGATGAGTTTGCAGAGTGCAGGAGGGCAGGCTCTGTTCCTCTTCATCCCAAGTGATGTCACCTCCATCCTCTCATACTCCCACAGGGATATGCTGGAGAGCCCAAATGGCCAAAAAATGTCATGTATAGAACAGGCATTAATGCCCAAGAGTGCAGAGGCCCCATCCCAGCGCTGGCCTCTCCGATTGCTTTGTTTTCCTGCTGGCTGAGTCGCTAACCTTCCAATAAACACCAGAGTCATTATCATAAAAATGTGGAAAATGCTGTCATTAAACCCCACCGGTTTCGCTTTCAAGTGCCTCTTTCTGGGACATCAAATTCATTTAGCTCATTCTCCAAAGCCACAAATCCTGAGTGGCTGCAGTAATGTGTGTGGTGGGAGGTGAGAGCACAGCAGGAATTAAATCGGGTGGAGAGGCTCTTCGGAGAGCTTGGCTGGGTTTGTTGCAGGGGTGAAGATGTGATGCCTCCAGTTGCTCACCCCTCTCTCCCCTCAGCCGTGGGGTCCCCTCGGGATGTTTTTCCAAAACCCCAGTTCATGCTCTGGAGCTGTGGTGGAGGTGGTGGGTGCAGTGCAGAAATTGGAGGTGCCCTCTGGAGAACCTGAGCATCCAGCAGGACAGGCAGGATGCAGCAGAGCCTTCCTCTAACAAAAAGAGTGATTTTGTTCCAAAATAAAAGAAGAAAACCTTAAATGCTTTCAGCAGCAGAACCATAGGAGAAATCCCTATGGTGAGGTTCCTCAGAGAAGCTGTGGCTTCCTCATCCTTGGAAGTGCCCAAGGTCAGGTTGGACAGGGCTTGGAGCAACCCAGGAGGGTGTGGGACTGGATGACCTTTAAGGTCACTTCCAACCCAAACCATTCCAGGATTCTGTGATCCAATGATGATCCCGTTCCCCTTCCCCTCAGCAAATGTGGAATGATGTCATTAAGGGTTCATCCGAGCACTGGCATGGCTGAGCTGTGTCTGTGTGGTTGGGAAATGTGATGCTGGAGCCAAAATCTGAGGGTTTAAATAAAAACATAAAAATGGGGTTTCCAAAAGGGCTTGAGGTCAGCTGGACCCTGCCCGAGGCCAATAAACACCTGCAACTTATAGAAATGACCTGAGAGGCTGAAATCTCACATCCCTCTGAGTCTGCACAAGACTTCTACAGGAAAGACTTGTTCAAAAGTTTTTTATCTGCCAAAAAAATAAGCAGGATTTTGCTCCTCTGGGGGAGTTCCTGGCACAAGCCCACCCCGGAGCAGCACGGTGCCATGTGCCCGCTGACGTGCTACGGTATTTGCGGAGCATCGGCTTCTGCGAGGGGAAGAAGAATCCTAAAATTATCTTTACTTACTTAGAATATAAATAGAAGACAAATTGCTTATCAGCTGTTTCGTTGGAAAGATATTTAAAAATACTTGGGAGAGGAAACGTGCACTCTGCTGGAGATCCGGAGCCACGCTGGATCCCGAGGGTCTCGGCGCCTTGTGGACAGAGCTGCTGGCTGTCAGCAGGGGTCATTCCTGGGAGGAAAGGGTTCAGTTCATGGAGAGTTTATCAGGGTGGCAAGTTATCCAAGTCACGGCAAAAACACACAGAAAAGACACTTCAGGCTGATCCCTGGGAATGAGAAAATCTTCCCTTCCTGGCTGGGAAGGTTGAGCCTGCTTTGGAGTGTGGCTGCAGTGAAACAAAAGCTGCTAAACCTGTCTTTGTTTGGGCACAGGACAGGTGCAGAACGAGCCAAGAGGAGCATCAGGTGCTTCCAGATGGATCCTGAGGAAGGGGGAGTGTAATGGCTTTGGAGGGAGCAGAGCCGGCAGCGTGTGTCCCGTGCCGGGTGACCAGGGGGATGTGCTGGGCTGCTCCGTGAGCTGTACTGCTGCCATTCATTAATGGCTCTATTAAACATGAAAGTGCTGAGGCCCTTCTAATGTCCAGAGCACTCAAGGGGTGACAGAAATAGCCCATCCAGCAGGGATTGGCTCTGAGTGAGACGGGAGCCGGCTGCATCCTTACTGTAAACCTGGGCGCTTCCAAGAACTCGAGCCCTGGATGAGTTGGACTCTGCTCTGGTTCATTACAGGAACCAGCTGTGCTCTGCACAGACGTAACTTCCAGCATCCTCTCACGAAAGGCAGGATCCCCCTCTTGCCGACTGGGATTTGCATTCACTCTCAGCCTTCTCAGAAGAGGAAAATCGTGAGGCTCCACACTGACATTGCCCATCCCCACATGCTCCGATCCCTGCCAGGCCAAGGGGCTGCTTCCTACAGGAGGAGGATGTTGCTTGGCTGAGGTCCCACACTCCAAGGGGTCCCCAGCATGGCTCTGTCCCCAGTGTGAGCCTGGAAAAACATCCCCCAGAGTGGAGGGACACAGAACACCAACAACTGCAGCCTGGGCTGATAGAGAAAGTTTCCACTGGGAACTTGTGGCTGTTGGGTGGGAGAAGATGGGGCTGGATGAAGGTGAAGGACTGGGGGATCCTGAGGATGGGAAGCAGCCTGGATGGGATTGCTTTGGACCATGTTAAAACAAAGTCCACAGGGAGAAATCCCAACCTCTGCTCAGAGAAGCCATGGCTGCCCCATCCCTGGCAGTGTCCAAGGCCAGGTTGGATGGGGCTTGGAGCAGCCTGGGATGGTGGAAGGTGTCCCTGCCCATGGCAGAGGGTGGAATGGGAAGGACTTTAAGGTCTTTTCCAAACCAAACCATTCCATAATTCTAAAATGCTGAGATTAAAATTAATCAAGCTACCATGTGGCCTGAAAAAACCCCTGGAAATTATTCAGTCCTAGTTCAGCATATAAAGCCAAGAACTTCCCTAATAAACAGGAGGAACTGGAATTGCTCTCTGATGAGCATAAACTTTACCTGCTTGGTTCCATTAAGGAATCTGGGGAGGGAAATCAGCTGACTGGAAAGGCAGAATTGATGGTGTTATCATATTTAAGAACTGAGTGGCAGAAGAGGAGGGGAAGCAGCCTGACAAACCCACTGCAAATGGTCCTGAGCGCTTCACCACGGGGAACACGGAGGATGCTCACGGATGCTTGGGATGCTCCAGGATTTGGGGAATGCCCAGAGGCTGCTCGAGGCCGTGGGGACGATGCCAAAGGCTACAGGGAAGATGCTCACGGGTTGCTCTGGGTTTTAGAGGGATGCTCAGATGATGCTCGGGGGCCACGGGGAGGATGCTAAAGGCAACGAGGGGGATGCTCACGGATGCGCGGGATGCTGCGGGTTGCAGGGAGACGCTCAGGGATGCTCAGAGGATGCTGGGGGCCATGGGGAGGGT